>LOJH01053247.1:0-12217 GCA_001685095.1 Ellobius talpinus
GAGGGGAGGAGGTGGAAATTTTTAATAATAATAAAGAAAATGAAAAAAAAAGATCTGTATAACACTACCTTGAGGTTTTATAGAGAAATGTTTTTTGCTGAAATAACCTAGTTAGCTTACCAGATACTGATGTGCTAACTCAGGAGTGAGCATGGGGTACTGTTGGTTAAAAAAATAAATAATACCAGTTAAAAAGAAGGAGTAATTTCAGCAGATGTACTGTATGAAATGATGACACATTATATTCTTGAAAACCCCGGGAAGGGATAGTAAATACTATAACTATCAAAATGGTAGCTATGTGAGTATATATGTTCAATTCATTATCGGGCTTATTATTCTATAATGCATACAAACTTTGAAGCATCTTTGTACAGGACAAGACACACAATACATTTTTACCTATTAATTTAAAATATAAAAATGTTGGATGAGCAGTGATTCAGGACTTTAATACCAGCACTCAGGAGGCAGAGGAGGAAGATCTCTGTGTTTGAGGCCAGTCTGGTCTACTGAGTGAGTTCCAGGACAGCCAGGGCTACCCAGAGAAGCCCCATCTTCAAAGACCAAACAACCAAATATATATGTGTGTGTGTGTAATATATATATATATATATATATATGTATGTTTGTAATATANNNNTATATGTTTGTAATATATATATATATATATATTACAAACATACATCAAAAAAAGTCAATTTGAAAGAGTCAACTAAATTCAGTGTTTGTTGTTGCTATTTGGTTGAATGGTTGTTTTGGTTTGGTGTTTTTTGTTTTTCTCTTCTGGGAAGACTTACCATCATTGTTGTCTTATCTCATACACATTTAAGTGTACAAATTTCTTAAAGGACTTGTAACTTTAATATTTCCTCTCCAACACTGAATTAGTCTGTAAATGTAACACAGGGGCTTCTCAATAAGAACTTTCATTTCTTTGTACTTCTTGGCACCCCAGGATTGTTAAGCCTCAAATAACAGTGTAGCACACAGAATCAATCAGCAATCAGTGACACCATGATAAAGCTTCAGTCCTGACCACATCCAACAAAATCAGGTATTCAAAGGACAGAAACTGCAGGAAATATGTCTATATTGCATTTTGGGTAGACAGAAAAAAAATGTAATTCTTAAAAATGATTCTATGTAAAAGTAAGTTGAAAAATTCTATTGTAACAAAATAATGTTTGAGAGGATTTTATTATTTACCTACTCTTATAATCAAGTATTACACAAATGATCAAAGAGCAATGAACTTTCTTTAATATTTTAAATTAAAATAAGATCAACTATATTTTATAAATTAAATATATATATATGACCTCTATATGTATTTTCATATTAAAACAATAGATAGCAATTAAACATTTTGAAGTTCATATTGACTGACTGACCACATCCCTCAATTAAGGTAACATACATATTTTAGAAGACGATTTAGTTGACTACTAGAGTGGTCTTAAATTTCTGAAAGGTGATAAGTAACATGACAATTAAAGGCACTAAAGCCTTTGTCCAAAGGAGACAAGTGAGGCTTTTATTACCAAAAGTGGGGGTGCAGAAGTGCACTATGCTATTCAATCAATATTTACAGCAACCATACATCTACCAGATCTTTGTAAAGATAATGACATGCATTTTGAAACTGTTGCTAGCTTTCTTTTTTTTTTGAATCTCGAAGGGTTCTCATTATCTCTTCGATCCCTCAGATTTCTGTTGTTCCTGTGTAATAGTCTTCATACATGTGTCTCTGTTTTCTGTGCCTCAGCACATGGTTGCTTGACATGTCTGTAGAGACAGTTTATACTACATGCACTTTGACAAAGTTGTTCCTCCTTAAGTTGTATCTTCATGATTTTTTGTTTGTCTATTTCTCATGCCTTTTCTTAATAGGTGACCTAAAATCTCATATTTTGTTGGTGTTACTAGTATATTTCTTGTTTATTTGGCTGAATATGTATAGCATTACTCAAGCAAGGGGTTTTGTGTATCTCTAGAAAACAAAATTATAAACTGCATGACAAATTTACTGATTATTCACTTTCATATATTAAAGAAAAACAAACAAATTCTAAGGTGTGCTTATGTCCCATGGCAGATAGTCCTTTCTTTATTCCTTTAGGATGTCCTTGTAATTGTATGGACATCAAAACTCTTTTGGCTATCATCTTTTTGGATCAATGGTGGATTATATATTTTGTAGAAATAATATGGCAACCAAATATTTTTGTCATTGATTGGATTTAGGGCCAACTTGTGGCATAGTAAAGTTAATTATGTGTAAGGAGGTCTACTGACTGAATCTAGAGATAACTTCTACCCTAGATGATAATTGTTACAGAAGGAACTAACTTTAACTATCCATTGTCTTAGTATCTGCATATACATTATGGGTATAGTATGCATGAAGATGTGAAAGAATTTCCAAAAATTGTATGTTTAGAGCATTGACATCATTCATCCACCAGCTTAAAGGAAGAAAATGAAGTTTATAAAACACAGTTCATTATTAAGTTGTATGTAGCCAAAAGCATTCCTAAAAATTAAGGCTTTTTAACTTTTTATTTTTTATTAATCTTAGTAAAATAAATTCAACTTGAGTTGGTCAGAGTCAAGTTTTGTGAATGCAAAGCATAATGAATGTAATTTGATACATTAAGCCCATGTTCCTAATAAGAAAATTGCATGTTATGCATGTCTTTTTCCAGCTAATAGTTTGCAGACATGAGGGAATGTTGAACAAATCAAGACCAACCTGGATTGGACAGAGCCTTGACTTTGTCATTTTATAGGTCACCATCATAAGACATGAGATTGTCTTACAGATAGTATCATTAGTCAAGTTTGTCTTGAATTCTTTCATGAAGCACAATTGAGAACCAACATATGGATGCTACCTGATTAAAATCAGCTAGAATTAGAGTGTCATCAAAGGGCTTCAACTGACCATAAAGAGCTATATGCCTAACTGTGATGCTTCCATTCATTCATAGACCATATATGACAACAGTTATTCCCTATAATCTATAACTGTTAAAAAAATGAGAATACTAAATATTTTACAAAAATACTGAATTTCTAACTGTTGTATAAAACTTGCAATTTAAGCATTATCCCAATTTTTAAAACAAAAATGATAGCTGATAAATTTAACACTACTACTCAATGAATACAAATTGTTTTTTCAAAAAATAATCTTCACATGTTATTATTCATTAAATGATATCGTTGATTCTATAAAAATTTCACTAATTAACATTTTGTAACCAAGCATTTCACTTTGGAAATATGTCACAGGTTCTTTAGTGGACAGTTGTTTTGCCTCCTATATGTCTAGTCTCCTCTAATCAGTCATTTGCATTGCTTCCTAACTTTTCAACTTCCCTGGAAGTCCCTAACAATATAATAAGTAGCACTGCATATATTTTCTGTTGTTTGTTATCTTCCTTTGTTTCTATGGCTATGAAACCTCTCCACACAATTACACTTCTGTCTGTTTATCACTGTGACATTAGCAATAGTCTGGTTCAGAGGGAGGAGCAGTAAAATGGCTGAAAAGGAGGACTTCTCAATAACCAAATTACCCATAGTCACATGTGTTTAGGTACTATGTATTCCAGTGTTGCATTTGTGGATGTGCTGGTTTCCTGTGCTTTTGTTACATGTTCCCACCACAAATTGTTACAAACTTGTTTGTCTAAAACACACAGACACCCAGACACGCACACACACACACGCACACACACACATAAATTCTTCTGGATTTCTAAAGTATGATATTGGTGTAAAAGGTAAAACCAGGATTCCACTTACCAAGAGTTTCTAGCATCCTATCAATCTTTGAATTTTAGGGGTTTTGGCAGTTGAAAAGTTCCATGGTGCTTAGGAAGACATGTCAGTACTTAACCCAGCATTGTCCAACCTCTTATTGTTCCCCTCACATCATCCCTTTTCCTTCTCTGTATAAAATATCCATTTATCTGCCTCTTACAAAGACACATATGATATTATTGCATATTCCCAACACTAAAGGACATCAGCCTACCTCTAATTGTTTCTTACTTATGTCTGAAAATAAAGTAATTTTCTATCCAGTTTTCCTATATAAACTAACAATTCTTCATGTTTGGGGAACTTATATATGCATAGATCTAGAAAGGCTATTTCATAACCTTTAATGGGAGGGTGAGAAAGAATGATAAAATAAAAGCAGTACAAGATGTATTGTATAAAAATCTTCAGGGTCTGATGAAATCTCTCAGTAGATAAAATGTTTTCATGTTAAAGGGTAGGTATACAGGTTTGCTTAATCCAAATGTTGGGTGAAGCAGGGGGAGAAGAAAATGATGAAACTCAGGGACTTGCTGGCCAGGTAGTTGTGTGGTCCAGGTTCAGTGGGAGATGCTACTATAAATAAAGTGAAGAGTGGTAGAAAGCAAACCTGTATACAGGTGTGCACCTTTCTACACACATGTGAACACACACCAAACACAGAGACCCTTCAAATTCATGACAGCTTACATTCTTGATGATTTATAACACATTTGGACTGCTCTTTGAATTCTGAATGAGAAGAGTTCAGCAAATTCATTATCATTAGTTTTTTGGGGGAAATCCAAAAATCTTGAGCAGAAGGAAGTCAGTTATTAGAATCTTTAAACAAAGATATAAAAAACATAAGAATAACATCTGGGAGTTAGATTATTTTCTGACTGGCAAGAAATAGTAGATTGTTGGTGCTGCCACTTCAAATCACAAATAGCGATAAATATGAAACAATGAAATGAAATTGTAGTTTTAGCAAATTAAAGATTTTTTTCTCTTCACTCAAAATGACAACCCAATACCCTACTATATAAGGACTCAATAAATTTATTACATAATTTTAACATCATATAAATTTTAGCTTTTATGGTTTTAATATTATTTGGTATGTTTCACCGTTATGTTTTATTAACTTTTCAAATCTTAAATTCATTTGTGCACAGTAATCAGAATATCTTCATATAACAAAATTAGTATAGATGGACAAAGACTTTTCAGTAGAAAATTTCCAGCTTCAGAAATTATAGGGAAATAAGTTTCCTGTCATTAAATATTTTGAGTGAGTTAAAGCACAAGAAAATATTCATATATATCTGTTTTTGTACTGAATGAATATTCTTCTTTTTGATCAAAGGAAATTACTTGAACTTTTTACTTCAAGACAAACAAAATACATCTGGGATATTATTTTTATTTATAGTTGTGAAAAATCAATATTCATTTTTACATTTATTAAAATAATGCCCACTGAATGTTTGAAAATTTATAGACTGTTGATGATTGCCAAAAGGAATTTGATGTCAAACTAAACTAACATATTTAAGAAAAACCTAGTTCTCTCAGAACTGTTACAAATAAAATAAAAAGCACTAGAAGTTTAAATAAATGAGAATTAACCTAATAACTCTGTACAGTATTGAACCTTCATGTATATTATAGATTATTAAATAATTCTTCCTCACCAAGTGAAATCCATAAAGAATAGAACAAAAAGCCAGTTTTCTATTTAGTGTAGACTAGGCAGGACTTTAGCCCTATGCAGAGAGGGGAGAAAGAGGAGATAACACTGATGTGGGATTCCCCTCTGTATGCTAATACTATTGGTTAATAAAGAACTGCTTTGCGCCTATAGCAGAGCAGGGCAAAAAGAGCATTAGATTTCTGAGACTTTGGATGATGATCTTAACTGAGACTTCATCCCTGGGAGCATTAAATTATATAATGATAATGTATTTTATGTAGCAATTTCTTGCAAGAGAGCTTCTACAGCAGAAATTAGTTGTAACAGGATTTGCAGATTTTCATTGTAAGGCAGACTCCCATTGGCATTAAAATATTCAGTGACTGCAAAATAAGTGGATTATTTTGTCTACTTTTGCTCCTTATAACAACAGGTAAAGAAGCAGTGACCAGGTCAGGTAATGTAGCTCTCAGAGATGAGAAACCTAACCTAAGACATGATGAGCATTGAGAAAACATCAGTGGATCCGAAACATTTTGAGCAGAAATATTTCTTTTTGGAAGCAAACTTTCAATCTATCTTTCAAATGTCTCCACTTATATTATAAACACCTAGTTGTTAATGATTCCAACCTCCCCACATTTTGCATTAAGGAATTATTTGAAGGAAGTTCCTCATAGTTGATGTATTATTACATTTATGTTAGCATCATGGTCTCAGTGATGTTAATTGCTGATAGCACTTGTGTAGCCTAGGGAAAATATTCAAACCAGAAAAAATTTCTGCAGACTTCGTGGATTGCATATCAATAATTGATAACATTGCAATAGGAAGTCAATAGACAAATTTGGTCATGTCCTCTAGTGTTTCCCTGACACATCTACAAAATCCAGCTGGTAGCTGATGAATATGAATTGATTCATGACCAATTCTTTTGCTAATAAATCACTTATGATATCACATGGCAAGCAATTACCTTTATCTTCCACTTTCATCTCCTAATAATAAAAAAATACTGTTTAAAAATTTTTCCAAATTAGGTAATATTTAAAAAAATTAAACATGAAATTAACATGGAAGACAAACTATAAACTTAAATCTCTATTTCAAATAATTCTTGCCTTTTCCTTTTAACATCATAAAAGAGTCTATTTTCCTGAAGCAAATTTTATAGAAATTTTAGTAAGAAATATGCGAAAATGTGTCTGTCTTAAGTACATTTGTTCTCCCTTAGTTTTTCAAAAGAAGGGATTGCTTTGGGAAATCTATTTTATAGTTTCAGATAATTTATAAAATTTATCTTAATAAAAATTGTAATCACATATATCTGGGCATATAAAGCTGACAAACTACGTTAAAATTACATGATTTGTCTTGCTGAATCTAAGTGACACCTTAAAAATCTAGAGGTTAAATCTAGTTGTTTTCACTGTAAATGAGAGGAGTGGCAAGGTAGTGTCAGTATCATTGAGATGTGATCGATATTTTTTTTCCACATAAAACATATATTAGTATTTTAGCCTTGCAAACCTAATCTCCATTCCTACATATTACGCAGTTGTATATCAGGCCTGTTAGTTGACTCAGGTGGTAAAGGTTGTCAGAAAACCTGGTGACACAGAATGTCACAGTGGAAGTGGAGAAGAAGCTCCCACCTGACCTTCACACTTTGTCCTGACACATGTATCCCTACATGCGCATGTGCATATGCACACATGTAGACACACACACACTCACACCACAAATATATCCGAGTTGCCTAATATAGCTGCCTACGATGAGTAAGAGCCATAACTATGTTTTGCTTTAATTTGGCAATTTTATTTTGTTGTTTGAGCCATAAGAAAACAGGGAAATCATGATGATTCATTAGTTCATTATAGCTAACAGTTCTCAGCATTTTGGTAAGACTTGCATTGCATTTGTTTCTCAAATGGCTTATTGGTTGCTTCAGGCATCAGTTCTTGAAAAGTGAATTTCATCAAAAAGTAGAATTTGTCTCTTATCACAGATAATAGATCAAAGCTTTTAAGCTTTTATCTGAAAAGTAAAATATAAGCCTCTCACGGGAAAAAATGAGACTGAGGCATGTTTTGTTTTACTGAAGAAAACTACAAGTTAGGGGATATCTAGCCAGTACAATTCTTTGTCATCTCATTAGTGTAGTTCTCCGAGGAAGAATGGCATTTCCAATTACATACAAGCTGAGCAATGGTCAGCTCTTGTCAATCCAAACACTGTTGCAAGCAGAAAGAAGTTTGTACAGATCCTTATAATTTCCATTACATGAACAAATTGAAGAACAGGCATAACAATAGAGTGTGTTGGCAAAGATCACTGCCAGACAATTTATAAAGAAATGCAAATATCTTCATCAATACTCAAGCAACTGTCAATATCCAATTGGAACATGTTTGGTCCAGAAAAATACCACCATTAGCTATTGAAAAAGAAGTATGACTACAAAAAGGAAATTAAAAAATGGAGAAAGTAGTAAGGATATGAAAGCTAGTTAAATGAGATATAATTAATGCATCAAGATAAATAGAATAAGTTAGTAAACCCCCAATTTTGCATAAAAAGATAATTAAAAGGATCACTATGAATCCTTCCTAGTGTTTTCCCCATTGGTTGAAGGGTCCTGAGCACTAAAAACAATGACTCCCTTTTGTTAGCCTGTAATATCTAGTGTCTTTTGGGACCACTGACTTGCAGTAAAATATACAAAGAAATAAAAGTAATTCAAAGAAATACAAAGATGGAAAAGGAATAAGTGCTTCTGTGTTACCTTGGATAATATGGGCATGCATAATCTTAAATACTACAAAAGAAACAGAATAAGATATAGAATGTGATTTATAAGTGTGTAACATGGTAAATAAAAGGTAAAAATTACTGTTTTTACTTAAAAATGTAAATGCTTCCTTCAAAAATCCTATCTAAATATCAATTTTTGAATTTAAGTAAAAGGGCAAAAAATAAAAAAAACTTCAAGTTAGGGGTAATCATATTACCTTAAGGTTAATAACTTTGGGTTGCAAAGTCAGCTGTGTAGAATGATGTGTTAGACACATTAGTGGAGTGTGTTTTATGGAGTCTGAGTTGATAAAACTTTGGTATTGCAGTTGTTTTATTTTGACAAAGTGTAATGCACTAACATAAGTATTATAATAAAATGGCAACAGCTATTAAATACACAAGGAATGAGAACTTTGAAGCATTCCATCACCTAGTCTAACAGAAGCCCTATGAGTTACCAATTATTAATAAACAGTAACAGAGCCTGAATCTCAATAATATCATACAGTTGGAATAGTTCTGTAAAGTTCCTAGTTGACAGATGCAGATAACATATACAATGTTCTTAATTTCTATGTGATATATTTTTAGGGGGCATCTGATCATAGCCATCCTTCCATAATATTATTAAATTTGGTTATAAACCAAACTTTTGGGCTCCAGTTTTAACCAAACAGAATACAAGTGGCAATTAATATGTAACATACATGTTTGCAATAAAGTATAAATTGAGAAAGACTATATTAGTCTCAATTAGAAAAATATTGTTACTTATATATTTATTATATTATTGGATAAACCAGTATCCCAAGTACCTGTGGAGATATAGGTAATATTTCCACTAATTGATAAATTTATATGTAAGTTCATGTATGTAATATAAAAAGCCACAGCATCAGGCTGGAGAAATGGATTAGTGGTTAAAAGCATTGACTGCTCTTTCAGAGGATCCAGGTTTGATTTCTAGTGCCTGTATGGCAATTCACAACCATCTGTACCTACAGTTCCAGAGAATCTGATGCCCTCTTCTGACACTTGAGAGCTACATAGACCCAGCAGGCAAATCATACAAATAAAAGGAAAATGAAATTTTCAAAAGGAAACCACTGCAGTGACATTTGTTGCTTTTATTTATCTGTTTACTTTTTAGGTTTTGAAGATTTATCTCAGTGCTCCCAAATGCAAGGTTCTACTTCTTAGCGTCATCCCTAATTTAGCGTTAATATTCTTTCATGCCTGCCAATGGCAAATTTGCAGGGGTGTTGGGGTCATATGATGAAAAGCATTTCACTCACTCATCCCAAATAGTTGGCCATCCTTCTAACTGATCATTCAGTTAAGTAGGATATCTTCAGCTTTCCATCATTTTAAAAAGGCAAAACTGTTAATGTGATCAAAGGAAAACATAAATACATCTTCCTATCCTTTTCTCTTTAATTCCTTTTTTAAAAAATTAATTAAATGTTTGCAAATCATAGGTACATATTTTTATTCTTCATGTTATCAATAAGTACCCAGAAGTTCATTGTATTTCTGAAACTAAATCCAAATATATCCATCAAATAAATGCAAGACCCAAGACTCTTAGAAACCACTCTAGGTGAAAAATTTCAGGACAATAAAATAGGCAAGTTTTTTTTCAGGAAAAACATCACCAAATTACAGAAAATCAAAGCAAAACTAGAATGTGTCATATACAGTGAAAATGTTTCTCCAGAGACCAGAAAGCACCTAGAGTGAAAGGCAATCTGGAATATTTATGCACTAAATATCTAAAAAGATATTTACTTTTACTTAACTTTACCTCCAAGTACTCGATAACAACCTCCCCATTTTAGTTTAAAAATAAACTAAGCTAACTAAATACACAGGTTGATCAAACTCAAATGTTTTATAGTATCCCTATTCTACAAAACAAGATCCTCTTTTGCTGCAGTTACTCAGTTTGTGAATCTCCTCATGAGTTCTCATTCCATGAGTCCTCAGTCTGCACTCTAGGCAGCATCTCAAATATCCTTGTTCTCAGAACATTTGGCCTTCTTCATACTACGTTGCACAGAACAACACCCCTGTACAGTACTTGGAACAACACCCCTATACAGTACTTGGAACAACCAAGCATCTTTAAAATGTTGTGGAACCATTGTTTAGTGTTAAACAATTTTAGCACTCCTCAAATGAGATAATGATGACAGTATGCCTGCAAAAATGATGTCTATGGGTAGTGTCTGCATTATGAAACTAAAAATAATATTTTATCTTAATTTCTTCTCATTCACTCACTGAATTAAAAAATATTTTCTGAATGTTTATTTTATCCAAGGTATTAAGTGAGTAGTTTAGGCAGATGAACATATAGTATCCTAAAGATACTGTATTCTAAAGATACTATTGTCTGTACATTAGACAGTTATATATAAGTAAGTAAAGATGATAGAGAATTGAAATTAAGACAGCAACATCAGCTAAAACACTGTGAAAAGCTCATTCAGCTATAACTGCATGTCTGTCAGCAAGCGTTATTTTAGGTGACCTTTGAATAAAAATAAAATATTGAGGGATGTGAAGAGTAATGTGTAGAGAAATGAAAAAAATCAATGATGAAGGAATTATATGGTAAAGGACCCAGGAAGAAAAATGTACTTTAAGTCCAGGGAACAGAAAGTCGACAATGTGTTTGGAATCCAGGATGTCTACAGGGCTGAGCTCAAATAAGTGACATAAAAGGCAGTATGGTTCAAATCTCTTGGAGTTCGTGAATAGTATTATAAAAATGTGGAACCAATTATCAAAGAAATGGAAGTCATGGATTTATTTAGCAGGAGGTAACATAATACTCTGTGATTTCAACTGATAAAGCATGCCCACACCTGCCCTTTCCTTGTTGATATCTCCCTTCCAGTAAATCCCCAGATTTTAACTTAGTGGAGTCTGAAAGTCAGTCTCATTCATTTCTTATAGAGAAAGCATCATCTCTTTATTTTTAAGATTTCATGTTCTGTTTCTCAAGATAAACTGTATATTATTTCCATCTTCTTTGTATTCACATTACACATAATCTTATGATTCTTCTGTGATATTCATCTTCTTAAAAATCATCTCCTTCATTTGACATAAATTTGTGGGTAATTAATCTTGGTCTTTGTTATCTGCAGTGCTTTCTAAAATAGCGATTCAAGGTGTTTAAAATAATTTGTTTGACTGGTCGGAACTGTGTCTTGGTAAGGAAAATTTGTTGCTGCTCCGGAATATGCACTAAGCAGACAATAGAATGAAGTTGGGGATGATTGCTGAATGGTTACTGTTACGTCATGGGGTTTGTGAGAGGATAGCATGGAAAGATGAACAAAGAAGTGAAACCCTAAAAAAGACATAATATATGGCGCATGGGCGTGAGGACCATTGTGTTGGAATAGCCTTAATAACTTGAAGAAAGTTTGCGTATCCACTATAAAGGCATGTTTACTAAACAAAACTGTTTTCTTTTTACACATTTAGAGTGTCTACTGGAGCATTCAGTTCTTTCCATGTCTGCAAACTAAAATATCTTTATTTAGAAATGGAGAGGCAGTTATTTCTTCTGCCTTAAAAACCTGAAATAATCCTTTACTATTTTTGGTTTTGTTTTCCAAGACAGGGTTTCTCTGTAGTTTTGGAGCCTGTCCCGGAACTCGCTCTGAAGACCAAGCTGGCCTCGACCTCACAGAGATCTGCCTGCCTCTACCTCCCAAGTGCTGGGATTGAAGGCATGTGCCACCACTGCCTGGGGATCCTGCAGTATCTTTTGAATTCTGAGACCTTAAAAAGGTGTAGGAAATCAAGATATGGATAGATAATGATAGATAGATATAGATAGATAGATGATAGATGATAGATAGATAGAGAGAGAGAGATAGATGATAGATAGATAGA
>LOJH01053248.1:0-12217 GCA_001685095.1 Ellobius talpinus
CCGTGCGGGAGCCAGGTGGGACGAAAAGCAGGCCCGCACTCCCCTTTCACTACAAATGACCACAGCTAACATCGAGTCAGGAACCATTCCGTGTGCTTGGAGTACATGAGGTTATCCCATTTTCACAGCCATTCCACAAACAACTCCTATTATGGCTCCCATTTAACAGATGGGGAGACTGAGGTCAAGGGCTTAAATAAGTTGCCTAGGGTCATATAGTTAGGATGTGAGAAAACCAAGTTAAGGACTTAAGAATTTTACATTGCAGTCCCTGCTCTGAACCAACTTACTGACTTGAATCAATCAGTGACTTCAGTTAAGGTGGAAGTGTTGCTTGGTGAGAGGTGACTTTGGTCCCTTTCCCAAGTTACCTTCAGTATTCTTTACATAGTTTCTTCAACTTAAAGAGCCCAACATAACAAAAAATTAAGTTTGTGTTTTGATGGGGCAAGAAATACTTTGAGTTAAGGGAAGAAATTGAAACAAAATAAAAGCCAAACAGCCGATTCTGCAAGAATTATGCCCTACAACAGAACAGCGCAGCCCTGTCTGCGAGAGAGAGGGCTGACTGCCATAGCGCACCTCTTTTTGGAAGCTTAGAGCTAGAACTTCATCCTTAGGTCCCAAGTATGTTCTCAAGGTTCCCCCTGCACCTATCTCCAGGCAGCTTCACTGTGTAACGTCTGATATGTCAGTCTGGAGTCATCACAGGTTCTAAAGCATTGAAGTGTTCAAGATGAGGCCAATCTCTTACCCTTTCCTGTATCCTTACCCCCCCCAACTTTCCTGTTCTGAAGTGACAGCTCCAGAGACATTGGTGATGTGGATTAAAAAGTAAATCAGGAGCCACTTAGTTCAGGCTTATGGTCATGTGGTTTGCAGTCACTTCTGTGGACAGCCTGATAATTGCTAGTCATCTCCGTGTGGAAATGGCTTCCAAGAACACTGGTAGCACCTCCTGTGCCGACTCATGTGTGACAAGGTATGTCGTGACCCAAAGGCTGCAGGCCAGAGGTTGTGTCACCCTGTGAACGTGCCCTGTTGTGCCCTCGTGATGGCTGAGAAACCAAGTTTGAAATGGACATAGGCAAGTTTCTCTCTCTCCCTCTTTCTCTTGTTTGCATTTTGAATCCCAAATGCAGGTAGTTTTGTCTAAAGAGTGATAAACTGTAGCCCCAATAGACCACAATAAATTAAAAAACAACAAGCAAACTCTTTAGTATCATTTCAAGCTGTTTACTCCTGAGTACAGACAGACTGCTGGTGTTTTGGATAGAACTGTGAAGAGGCCCACAAAAACCAGCACAGACTTTTAGCATTTGGAAAGAACTGCTGATGGCATTTCACAGCCAGACTTGTCTTGGCACTTGTCTTTAAGTAAATCAAGATCACACTGAATAGATGCCTTGCTGTTTCAATTCTACTTAGCATTTTATTACAAGCATTGTCTTAAGTTCTGGGTTATCTCAGTATAACAGCACTCTTGCGGGGCCACAGGTTCTTGTTCCTGTCAGTGTATCAATGTGTCTTTAGCCAGTCTATTCTCAGAGCACATTGAGTCATTTCTAGAATGTTCATTATTACAGACAGTGTTGTAACGAATAACTTGGTATACATATTTGCCTTTCACATAAATTATGAGACAAGGAATTAATTGGCTGAAAGATAAGTAAGTGCTTTTGAAGATTTTTGCATACCTGTTATGAAACTCAGGGGCTGGTGAGACGGCTCAGTGGGCAAAAGTGCTTGCTGCTAAGTCTCATGACCTGAGTTCAAGCCCCAGGCCCCATGCGGTAGAAAGAAAGAACCGACTCCTACAGGTTGTCCTCTGACTTCCACATACATGATGTGGTATATGGAAGCATACAAACACAGACAAACACACAGAGAGACACAGACAGAGACATATGCATGCATGCATGAACAAATGGGCATGCACACACACAACATAAAGAACTGTAATAAAAATATAATACAAAATAAAATCAGAATCGGGAGATGCTCAACACAAGTGGCAAAAATTAAGTATTTTTTATTCTATCAAAACTAGGTATTATTCTTTGTTATATTTGTCAATCTGACAGGTGAAGATGAAATGAGGTGTGGTGGAGCACACCGATATTCCAGCACTTGGGAGACTGATATAGAAGGTCAAGGGTTTGAGGCCACGTACAAGACCAAGACAGTCAACATCCCAGCATGGACTATGTAGGGGCTCATAAGCCGCCGCTTCTGGCTAAGGAGCCAGTGACAGTTGATAACTGTTATTGGGAGGGAGGGTCAATTTTCTTTAAGGGTGTGGCCCCCAGCAGGTGGACAGTGGTCCAGTGGTTAGCCCTATACCTGTGACTACATAGGCAGCACAAATTGCTAACAGTGGACTATAAAAAATTAACAAGAAGACACAAAGTCGAGGAGGCTAGAGGGTGAGGGGTGGCTCTGGGAGGAGTTATGGGTAAGAATGGACATGAATATGATCAAAAGATTTTATACATGTATAGAGTTCTTAAAAAGTAATTTAAATTATATAAAGCAGGTGCAGCCTGCTAGCTGCATAGCAGGAAGCATCCCCAAATCTTTCTAGGTTCTGATCCTTCATGCTGACCTTGAAATCCATAGATTTCTCTTATCACCTTGCAACTTGTGTGCTAACTTCCTGCAGCTCAGGCTGCATTCAGGCTACAAGTGGCATCCACATGCCCAGCACCATCTTCCTCACCGAGGAAGAACTCAAAGAATTTCTATGGAAAGACCGAACAATCTCTGCATTAAAGCAATGACATTTCAGGTGGAGAGGAGGAACACAGAACTCTAACACTGAGGTCTTTCATTGGCTCTCTGTCTTTACTCTGAGCCTGTAACCACCGGATTCAGAAGGCCAATGCCTGGTGGGAGAGCCTTCTGTTCCTCCTGAGCCCAGTTACGCACCTCTCTGCACTCGCTTGCAAGTCCAGAGGCAAAGACATGAAGCTACATGCCTCCATCCACCCAGCCTTCACAAAAGCT
Source organism: Ellobius talpinus (assembly GCA_001685095.1). Classification (NCBI taxonomy): domain Eukaryota; kingdom Metazoa; phylum Chordata; class Mammalia; order Rodentia; family Cricetidae; genus Ellobius; species Ellobius talpinus. The sequence continues at coordinate 3,007 of LOJH01053248.1, forward strand.
AGTGTGTAATGAATGTCTCTTGGGTGACTGTCACTGCCAAATGCGTCTGTTGCTCAGGGCTAAGTGGGTGACCCCGGTTCTATCTCCAGAGCATATTCCTGGAAAAAGGTGGTGTGGGCTTCTGTAGCTCTGGAGGGGTAGGCTACCCTGAGCAGCAGCCCCTTCGTGATAGCCACACCCTCAAGCAGGTTTCTTGTACTGACTTGTTGAACCTCACCATTGCTCTGGGAGCAGAAATCTCACCTGGAGAGGGTGTTCAGCACCTGGAAAAAGCAGGTACGCGACCAAGAAGAAGTTCTCCAGCACCTTTCCTAGGATGATACCATGACTATGCTGTGGCTAAGCAGTGGGGAGTAGTTTTCACAAATCAAACAGATTTGGTTTTAATCTCGAGTTGCCTGGTGCTACTTGTATCGCTGTGGATACTATCATCATCCCTGAGCCTCGCTGATGTGCTATGACAGCAACAGTGCCACTTAATCAGATTTCACAGTACAGTTCTGATCTAGTTCACAGCTCCTGAGTGCTTCTCTATCGCGCGGCGATTAGCATACTGCCTGGCACACAGCGAGTTCTCAGCCAGCGATGGGAAATGAATCAAGCGCACCAGTCCAGGCTGGATCCCACGAGACTGTTCCATCGCTGTTTAAGTTCTTAAGTTGTAAGTGACAGAAACCTGCTTGTACGAGCTTAAGCTGTCACGTCAGGAAGACTGATTGCAAGTGCCCAGGGCTGATTCACAGGCTACCGCAGGACTATAGTAAGGAACTGGAAAGTGGTGTGGTGTGGGAATTCTGGGACCCCAGTAGCACTCTCTGTTTACTCGGCCCCAACTCTGCTTCAGTGTACTCCCTCTACTCCCCACCCCTTCCTGCAGATCAGTAGTCTCTGCTTTTCTGGCCAGTGTAGGGTGATTCAATGTTCCTCAAGCTCATTGCCATTCTAGTGGCCACCTTAAAGGGAACTGGACTTGTCCTCCTTCCTGGAAGAGATGTGATTGGCCTGGTTAGAGGTGGGAGTTGACTTCTGATCCAGCCAGCTGAAACTGAATGGCTAGAGTCTTACGGTAAATATCACCCTTGGGGTTTGGACTGCCAGGAAGTGAGGGGTGACAGCCATTGTCAACAAGTGGTTGTAGACCTAAGGACAAGGCTTCCCTATCATTTCACATAACAGATGACACTAAGAAGAAGACTTTATTATATGTCAATAGAGAGAAAATATTAGAATCACTTTCAGAAATGGGAAACAAACCTTTTTAGAAGAGATCCGTAAAAGAGTATGGATGTGTGGGGTGATTATTTTATATGCTGTATTTATTCAGAAGACACAGGGTTAGGGAGGTAGAAGAACTAGATGAATTCAGCTTAGTGACTGAGGTGACTATATTGTGCTCGGTAAGGTAAACAGATAGGCAAATGTATTTGGCAAGGAACAAGACATGGCTCAGGCTGTACACAGAAGGAAATCAAGAGTGGGGCATGGAAACATGACTTAGAGTTAAAGATCTAAGACCTTGTAGAAAGTGTTTCCAGCTTTGGGTTATTCATTGAGCCATCAAACACAGATCTTGGGCACTGCCTACCTTTGACATTCTTTCATTTATTGGTTCAGTCAGTTGACACCTATTTCTGATTGCACCAGGGTTGCAGTAGTAAACTTTCTTCTACAGATCTTGCATTACGTTTCTCTCCATTCTGTGTGGCTTTGCAAGAGAAAATAAATGAAATGTTCTTTGAGTCCCACTTAGTCTCAGCTTTCCTACAAGCAGGCATCATTTTAGGGAAACAACCATGACTTGAAGAAAGTAGAGTTGTTTTCCTGGAAGTTTTGAAGAGCAGACGTGGGTTCCAATCGACTGGAGGTCACCCTTACCTTGATTCTACTCCCCAGCCCTGTTGGTGTCTACCAGGCAATTCCCATACCTAGAAGGAGCAGGAAAGGGGTTGGGAGAGTCAGAAGTATTTGAACCCCTTTCCTTGTTGGTCCCAATCAATACAGTCACTCTTCTGGGGTTGAGAATAGACTAAACTGAGTGGATTCTTCCATTTGTTGGTGGTATATAATGTATAATCCCAACAATTGCTGATTCCTTAGTTTTTGATAGTTATGATTGCAAGTGTATATCTTCCAGAAAAATTGATATTTATGTCTTTGGTTGGTATATCTCAATTACCAGAGCAGACCTGACTCTCAGTGGCTGCCAACCATCTCTTTTTTTGGCAGTTCAATTCAATCAGTCAATTTGCTTATCCACAAATACCACTTTTTTCATTCATTGAGTATTTTCACTTAAAATGTTATAAAAATTATTTATTTTGATTTTATATGCCTAAGTGTTTTGCTTGCATGTATGCATGTGTACCACATATGTGCTTGGTATCCATGGAGGCCAGATGAAGGTGTCAGATCCTCTGGAACTGAAGTTATAGATGGCTGTGAGTCACCATATGGATGTTGGAACCTGAACTTTCTCCACAAAATCAGCATGTACTCTTAATCACAGAACCATCCCTACAGCCAGTTGAAGTATTTTAAAATCATGTTTATTTAAATATGTAAGTTTTAAGAAATGAATACACTTCATTATAAAAAGCTTTCAAATAAATGAAAACATCATAGATCAAAATTAACCAGACCAAAATTCTATACTACTCAATGAACTTCTTTATCATCAGAATGGGCATTTGGAATGTAAGTTGTAAAGCTTCATATTAAATTTTGCTTTTAGTATCAAACATATTTTATGTATCTATCTACCATTCAAGTAAAAAAAATCCACAACAGAATTGGAACTAGAAAAACAATGAACCTTAAATCCTCTTTCATAAATAAATATTGTGCTCACACATGCCATGGCATATGTACAGATATCAATAGAGTTGCTTCTCTCCTTCTACCATGTGTGCCCTGTGGATCTAGCTTAGCTCATCAGACTTAGTGGCAAGCACCTTTGCCTGCTGAGCCATTATGCTAACCCTCATTGATTGTTTTCTAAACACCAGGCTTTGATCTGTGCACTGGGGGTACCATGGTGATTAAGAGTCATAAGACTTATGTTCTAGTAGCCATATTTGTTATTATCTGAAGACATGAGTGAACCGACTGATAAAATGAGATTACCAAAGCATTTTTAGCTGCCTAGACTGGCCAAAGTTGAACCTCGGAGTACCCGTGCCAGTTTTTGTTTTCCATTTGACACTTACTAGTATCATCTTGGAGACTGGCTTACAGGCAACTCAGTGGGAGTGGGTTTTAAACTAATGATTGATGTGGGAGGGCCCAGCCCACCGGGCCAGCGTCATCATCACTTAGAAGGTGGACCTGGGAGGTAGGAAAATGTAGCTAATCCTGGAGAGCAAGCCAGTAAGTAGTGTTCCTCCTCGGTCTTTGCTTCAGTGCCTGATTCCAGTTTTCTACCTTGAGTGCTTGCCCTGATCTCCTTTCATGATGGACTGTGACCTGGGAAACATAAGCCAAGTAACCCTTTCCTCCCCAACTTGTTTTAGTCATGGCGTTTGTCACAGTATAGAAGCCATCACCTGATAAATGGTCTCATCGGTAAGTGCACAGATACATGTGTATTATTTGTGGTTTTTAAGGGTGGTGTTCCTTCTTTCATTCAAAGCTCACTTTCAGGATTGAATTTGTTGCTGTTTGGGGCTGATGAGCCAGAAGTGACTGAGTAGAGTTAGGTGGCCTGATGTTTCCTGGATTTTGTTTATACTTAGCAATAAACAGCAATGTAGTAACCAGTATTTAAGGAAGACTTTGGTACTCTTATACCACTACTGCCAAATATTTCCTATCCATGAACAGAATCCCTCATTTCTGAATAGAGTTTTCCCTGAAGACACATTGATATTTATTTTAGAAACAAGCACAGAGTGAAGAGATAGTCTACAGAATGGGAAAAAACCCTACACATTAGTCAGGTGATTATTAATACCTAGAATATAGAAAGAACTTCAGAAATTAAACACCCCAAAATTAAAATGATCCAATCAGTAAATGGGCTAATGAACCAGAGAGATAGTTCCCAAGGAAGAAATACAAATGACAAATAAATACTTAAAATGTTCAACATCTTTAGATATCAAGAAAATTCAAATAAAAACTGCTCGGAGGCTCAATATCACACTTCATAGCGACAATCATCAGGAAAACGAATGACAACGAGGGTAAGGATGCGGGGAAAGAGGGACTTTTATACAGTAATGATGAGAATGTAAGTGATGCAGTCACTATTGCAAGTTAGTGTGGAGCTTCTTCCAAAGACCAAGCTAGAACCACTATATATATATGGCCCAGCTAGTCCAGTTCTGGCTGTGTACCCGAAGGACTGAGTCAGCAAAGCAGAGATACTTGCTCCTCCTTGATTGTTGATGTACCATTCAAAGTAGATGTGGAGCCATCCTAGATGTCACAGAAAGATGAGTGGATAATGAGTATGTGGCGTGTATATACAATCGGATTTTATATATCCATGAAGAAAAATAGAAGCATGGCATTGGCAGGATGGTGAATGGACCCAGAAATGACTTTACAGCAAAAAAGGCAGATGCAGAAAGACAAAAGCTGCATGTTTGTTCTCAGATAGAGAAGTGATCCTTAAAATTATATATGTCTATATTTGTATGTGTGTGCAGATCATGAGAGGACAGGGACAAATCTTAAAAGGAGGAGGGAAAGAAAAGATATGAAAACAGAAAAATATATTTTATAAGAAAACAGAAGTAAGATTGTTAGGGTGAGGATAAAAGAGCCAGGTGAGATGGAGCAGGATCGGGGGCAGGACAGTTGAAAGAGGAGTCAGCTCGAATAGAGTGTGATGACACACACACGTATGAAAAGTCCACTATTTTGTACACAAATTTAAAACAATAATAAGAAGAAAAGAGTAATCAGCCCAGAGGAGCGCACCTAGGTAATCACGGAGGAGGGGCTGGCAAGAAAGGAACCGGGAACTGCTCTTGACAGGCTTGCCATGGTGAATCCTGATTTTCAGTTGCACGGACTTATAATCCTCAGGGTGTATCACTTCACATCCCCACCTGCTTGCTAGGAGTGCTCCCGTTTCCCAGAAGCTCCAACACAGACCTTTTGCTGCTTCCTGACTGGTTGATAGCTAGGCTATCCTGGTGGTGGGAAGAGGCATCTCCCTGTGGTTTTGATTTGCATTTCTCTGATGACTAATGCTGTTACAGATCTCTTCAGGTGTTTATTGGCCACTTGTATATCTTCTTTGGAGAAAGGCTTATTCTGATCCTTTGTTGATTTTTAATCGAGATATAGTCTCCTGTAAGACAGCTTTACAAGTTCTAGTCTAAGTCTCCAATTGGATACATCATCTGCAAATGCCTTCTCCTGCTTTCTGATTGTCTTGGCACTCCTTCATAGTGTCTTTTTAAGGATACAGGTTTTTAGTTTTGATGAGGTAAATTTATCTGTATTTTTCTTTTGTCACTTGGATTTTTAAAATGTGAAATCTAAGATGCCATTAACAGATATCAGGCAAAGAAGGTTTTCTATAGATTTTTATTTTTGTAGTTTTAATCCTTATTCTTAAGCCTTCGACCCATTTTTAATCAAGGGTCCCCTATTTTCTTTCCCATGTGGTCTTGTAGTTATCCTAGCATTTTATTCAAAAGATGATTCTGATTCCATTGAACAACCTTGCTTTCCTCGCCACACACTGGTTGGCTACAGATACATGGGTTTAGTTCTCCTCGCTCAGCTCCAACCTGTTGGTACAATCTATTCTCCCAACATATACTGTCTTGATTGCTATTATTTTATAGCTATTCTTGACATTTAGAAGTATGACTCTAACTTTTCTAAAGGTTTGACTTGGTTATTCTTGGTCTGTTGTAATAACATATGAGTTTTTTGTTTGTTTGGTTTTTTTTGAGAAAGAGTTTCCCTGTAGTTTTGGAGCCTGTCCTAGAACTAGCTCTTGTAAAACAGGCTGGCCTCGAACTCACACAGATCTGCCTGCCTTTGCCTCCAGAGTGCTGGGATTAAAGGCATGTGCCAGCACCGCCTGGCTACATATGAGTTTTAAAAATAATTCTGATAGAGATGGTATTGAATTTGTGAATGAGTATTGCCATCTCAACAAGATTGTCTCCCCATGCACAAGTATAATCCTTTTCCTTCATTTTATATCTTCTTTCATTAATATCTTGTAGATTTTAAGAGTGTAAGTTTCAGGCTTGGCAGTGGTGGCATATGCACTCAGGAGGCAGAGGCAGGTGGGTCTCTGTGAGTTCGAGGCCAGCCTGGTCTACAAGAGCCAGTTCCAGGACAGGCTCCAAAGCTACAGTGAAACCCTGTCTCAAAAACCAAAACCAAAACAAACAAACAAACAAAAAAGAGTGTAAATTTCGTGCTTCTTTTGGTTTGGTTTATTACTAAACATTTTACAATTTAGATTCCTTAATGTTTTTGATTCTTCCACAGAAGTGTATAGAAGTAGACTTTTGTGAATATTGATCTTGTGTCTTTTTACCTTGTTAACTAAATCACTTGTTATAAATTTTAATTTATATTTAGTGGATTCTTGAGCATTTCCCATGTTTAAGATCATGCCATCTAACAACAGAGGTAGTTTTGCTTCCTTCTGAGCTGAAAGCCTCCATTTCTAACTTCCTTGCCTAGGCCCTCCAGAACAGTGAGAAGAAATGATGAAGGGAGGCATCCTTGTGGCCCTGATCTCAGAGAGGGGGCACTGGTCCTCCCTGCTCGGTGTTGCATTGGCTTTGGGATGTTAGAGGGAGGCACTTTCTTTTACCCTTACTTTTATTTTTAATTCCTGAAGGTATGTTGAATTCTGTAAAGTGCTTTTTCTCCCTGTATTATTGAGGAGACCATTGTGGCTTTCATGTATTTTATTCTACTATATTGGTTTTCAGGCCATAGATTATTGCATTAATTTTCATTCATATGTGATTAACAAATTTTGCACATATTAAGGTATGTTTGGAGATGAACTTTGGACTCACCGTGTGGGCTGGGCATACAGGCTCTGGTGCGGCTCTTTCCGAGGAAGAATCCCCACCTTGGTTTCCAACTGCCCTTCTCTGGTTCCCTTTTCAGAGCCCACACAGTTCTTTACATCAGTCAAGTCCAAACTTACACCTCCAGTCAGGTAGACGTGTTTCAGGTTAATTAGGGGCCTCAGTCAATTTAGTTCATGGGCTGTAATTATGAGCACCTAAGACCTGCAATTTCTGTTTTAATTAAAATAAACAGTGTGGAGGGGCTGACATCACATCAGGGCAACTGGTGTGCGAGGATTGGTAATTACACTGAAGCAGGGTTTCTTGCTGTGGTATAGTCTGTTGGGATCCATGGTGGAACACTGGGCATGACTGTCCTGGTGAATGCTAATTACCTTGCTGCCAGCCACAGCTCAAACCAGACAGGTTGGTTAGTGGTGGTGATGACATTAGAACATGCTCCTTTCAAGTTAGAACTGAGCTATGACCCGTGGGGCATGGCTGCATTTACATATATGATGTCCCTTTAAATGTATTTAACTGCCACAAGCTTCCGTGTGCGCACACACACAATGATAGAAAACAATTCTCATTTTAACTGCTTGTTTTAGGGCTCCTCTTGGGGAGGGTGTTGCCCATGCTCAGGTAACTAATAGCTCATCTAGGAAAGGTAGCACACATCTTGACTGGTCAGCCTTAGAAGTCAAGGAATCTGTGGATGAGGTGGAACAGAGAGAAGGAAGGGACAGAGGGAGGTGAACGATTCAGAGAGCTGAGTGGGAGGGTCAAAGCTGAGGAAAAGGCGCCATCGACAAGCAACACGTCGGCCAAGGTGGCTAGAGGAAGTGTTAAAACAACATATTTAATGCATAGTTTAAAACTGTTTGCTTTGTATGATGTCAACACCTCCCCATCCCGGCATTGCAAGCTGTCAGTTACGTTATTAACACACACCCAGGTTCTCTGATCAGTTTTTCTTGTATGTGGGGTGCTGATCTAGGCAGGGTTGGCGTTTATATTTGAGAAGGCAGGTAGGATATCACACAGAAATGAAAAACTCAGTATAGGAAGCAGGGAACCCGAAGTGGCCCCAGATTATATGTCTCTGGGAACTTTCAGACATCTAGAGCCGAGAGGAGGCTTAACAAAGGATAGGAGAGATGGCCCATCATTTCTTAGGAAAATAAATCCTATTATGGTACTCAGTTGCTTGGAACCTCCCACCAGCTTCCCATTGTTACTGGGGTAAACTATATGCTAATTTAGAGATCGTGATTGTCTGTATTACCTCCAGATATATTTCATCCTAATCCCCCCAAACCTGTAAATATTGCTTGTGTTTCTCTTTTGAAAAAAAAAGAATAAAGAGTCTTTGCAGATGTTAAGGAGTTTGAGATGGGAGACTGTCTGGATCATCTGGGTCAGCACTAAATACCATCACATGCCTTTGTGGAGGGAGATGATACCACACAGAGAGAGAATAGACAGAAGGGGAGAAGTCATGTGGCACACAGGCAAGGATTAGAGACACACAGCTGGGACAGGGGGATGGCACTACCCACGCCCAAGCTCAGGGAAGCCAAGAACAGGGCTTCCTCTAGGACCTATGGAGGAGGATGGCTCATCTAACACCGTGTTGTTGGGCCAATGAAGATGGCTGTGGTATTTTGTCTCTGGACACAAGAGAACTTAAGTTTCTGTTGTTTGAGAAACTAACGCAGACAGCTTCACTAGATCTTCAGGACTGGCCACTGTTCGGTGGACCTTCCTCTCCTATCCAACACATGACTGGTCTCTTCTAGCCTGTAGAGATGCAGCCAGCTAATGTCTGGACAAGGAAACTTAATATACAGGGTAGCCATGACTCCTTGAGCTGGGCTAAGCTGGTCTCCCAGTAAGTATTCTGCTTGGCACCATTACAAGCTGGTTCATAGCCTCAGGCAGAGGTGCCCTGGCTAAGGCAGGGTAAGGCAGGTTTGGTCACAAGTCTCATCTGTGACCTTGCCAGGTACCTTCTTGGACCCAGGGGAACCAACAGTTCCTGCAGAACGGTAACAGGGCCAGTCACTTATCTTCATGGTGCATGTGCTGTGTGACCTTGCAGAGTTACTCTTTCTGTGCCACAGTTCCCTAGTCTATAAAGTGGGGCCCATGGATGTGACTTTCAAAGACTATGTTTTGACATCTTCTGTAGCTCTTCTTTTTTTTTT
>LOJH01053249.1:8537-21549 GCA_001685095.1 Ellobius talpinus
GATATAATATTACCTAAGTAAACAGGAAGAGCATTGTAAGCAACTTCCAAAACTCTAGATTTGACAGAGATATTTCACTCCCTGGGCAGTCACCCAAAGTTCTTCTTTGCTAATGTTCAAAGTAATTTTGGGCATCTTCAGCCTATAGGACCATAGTATCTGGCAGACTTTTCCATGAAACAGGAAATTTGAAGATCTTTTATGACTTACACTGGCAAAGTTCATCAGTTGCTTTCCTCTGTGTCCTGGAAAATGTCTGACCATTCTCTCATGAATCAGGAACCCTGAAGTATTGACTCACCTTCTTTAGGCAACTTCAGCAGTCATTTTTCTGTGGGTCCTGTGTGTTCAGTTCATACAACATACAATCAAGCAGCCCAGAGAAGAGCAGTTTCTTGCCCAAACAGCTTACCAACTCCGTAAGGAGCCTCTTTGATGGCCATTATCCTCTTGAAGTAGATTGGTGCTGCAAGGAACAGATGTGTCTAATTGTCATGAAAAATCCTAAGTTCTTAAACATTTTAAATGCCATATTCTGTTAGTCTTTGAAAGGTTTGAAGAATACCTATCCATCTGAAATGTATCTCTGTATGTCTGGAAAGCCTAACTAACATGACTAAAAGTTTGATTATTACAAATATCTATTAATTTGTATTCCTTAATTATACATTACATTTTTAAATTAGTTGCACAAGCACAATACCTTAATTAAAATCAGAAATGTACATATAACAAACTTGACCTTAAATTTGTTTCAATAAACCAAGATCCATACCAATGCAAATCTCTATAGCNTGCCATATTCTGTTAGTCTTTGAAAGGTTTGAAGAATACCTATCCATCTGAAATGTATCTCTGTATGTCTGGAAAGCCTAACTAACATGACTAAAAGTTTGATTATTACAAATATCTATTAATTTGTATTCCTTAATTATACATTACATTTTTAAATTAGTTGCACAAGCACAATACCTTAATTAAAATCAGAAATGTACATATAACAAACTTGACCTTAAATTTGTTTCAATAAACCAAGATCCATACCAATGCAAATCTCTATAGCATATCCTCCTTTGAATATAAACAAACATTTATAAATGACCATTTAGGGAATTTGGACATTGTTCTCTAGACTACTTTCTGCTAATTGAGGACACTGTTAATCATGTCTTTCATGGGATATCTTGTATGGTAGGTCCATCTCAGCCAGCAGTTCTGAAGCTGTCGTGGATGTTGGACCATCTGGCCCATTGTTTCAGGGGGTCTTATTTAATCAAGCCATATTAGCCTGGAAGGAATCCACAACTTCTTATCCTCTGTGGAAACAAAGTCATAACTTCTTTTCCAAAGAAACATATCCTTAGACCAAAACTTTGGAATATTTATGTTGGCTTAGCTTTTTACCCCCAGAATCAAATATTTCTCTGTAGTCAAAATATTCAAAGAAAACACAATAATATACATAATCCAGTATATTTGTGTATATTCTATCTTTATATGACTTATTTTTCTTTACTCCTTTAATCTATGACTGTCTGTACTCTTTTATATTACTTTTACTGTCTCTTTAAAAACTTTACTTCTTTTTATATCTCTCTCACTGTGTCTTCTCTTTCATAAGCCTGTGTGCATTTTTTAAACACACTGTGTCTTGTTTAGAGGTCTTTTATGTCTTAATCTGTCCTATTATGTATCTGAAATCCTTTTCTGAGAAAACACTCAATGACCCTGGATACTGACTCTGCCACTCTGGGACTTTTAACATGACAGAGGTAATTCACCACTAGCTTGGGGACCTCCAGGAGGGAGCCACACTCACCACCTCAACTCTGGTAAGCAATTGGCCCATGCTGCCACCAAGTAACTTGCAGTAAAACTGCCCACAAACCCCATTCAAGTGCTTGACCTCCTGAATGAGCTAGAGCTGTTCATGCAACTAGCACAAACCAGGAAGCCTTCTTAAAGAAGTCACAACAGTTTTTGCTGCTACTGCTGCCTCAGGAAGCCTTCTCTTAAAGGAATTGTTCCTCTGCCTCTAGCAAACTGAGCCCACCTGAGGAAAAGCTGCTACCATGAAGCTGTGCTTAACTCTGTTATTTATTGTGTGTGTGTGTGTGTCTAGAATTCCTTCCCAAGTTCTCTCAGGTTTTAAGTGGAGGCAGGTGGCCCACGTTGGTGCATCATTCTCTAGGAAGAGGTTGCTTGTTTGTTCCCAGCTGCCAAAACCTGAAATAATCACACAGGAGCTATACTAATTACAACATTGCTTGGCCAATCACTTAAGCATATTGCTAGCTATCTCTTATATCTTAAATTGACCCATTTTCATTATTTTGTATTTTACCCTTAGGCTTATGGTTTACCAGTGGGTTTCCAGGCATCTGTCTCCTTCAGCAGCTACATGGCATCCCTTTGACTCTGCTTTCTTTTCTCCTCTATCTCTGCTTAGAATTCCTGCCTTGTTCTGTTCTGTGAAGCAATAGGCCCAAAGCAGCTTCTTTATTAACCAATGGCAATAAAACATATTCACAGCATACAGAGGGAAATCCCACATCAATGAAGCAATCATTTGGCAGAAATTTTCATGGTAATTAACAGAGGCATTATTGGTTAAACTCCATTAATTTAGGTGATACAATAAAAAGGGTATGACATTGATACTCTCATGCTTTGCTTATTTTCTTCTTTTACATTTTTTCTTTCCTTCCTGATTCTGTCTCACTAACTTTCCTATCAAATGCCAGAAGACCTTTGCATGGCCACAACAATAAAACCAGCAATAGTAGCCTGCAAAAGCAGCAGGTTGCTCCTAGGCACCAGAGGGCATGTACATATCAGAGCCCAGAATCATATCTTCATCAGTGTAATGGCTCCAATTTAGACCTTCAGTAAAAGGCTGCATAGAGAATTATCTGATAACATGAGGTAAAATCATAGAGAAAACATGTTTACAAATATTTCTGTATACTTGTTTCTGCAAGAATGTAAGCCACACCTAAAACCATATTCCTAGCTTTGTAGGAAAATACATAATGACCCACACTTCATCCTACCATTCCAAGACTTTCCTTTGGACTTAACATCAACCTTCCACTGTCCTCCCGGTGCTCTAGTGTGGTTTCAAAGTATGCTGTTCCATCTATTGAATAGGAAAATGCTCATGTTTTAGGCTGAAATGACTAATATTCATGAGGAGTGGATCCAAATTCAAAATGAATGCACATTTTTTCCCTCTATCCAAACCTACCCATGAATTATCTCAGGCTATCAATAGAAGAAGAAGAAAGTTGCTATCTGTAAATCCCTATTTGTTTTCCCAAATAGCAACCTTGGCAATGAGTGTGACAGAAAAATGCTGAGTATTCCTTGTAGACTAACCTGCCAAGAGAGATAAAGTCACTTTGAAGTACAGGCACAAGACTACACAGATTTTTACCCACAAATGGGCCTCAAGCCTTTCTAAGAGAGAGGCAGGCTGCATCAGCCTATCTGTCTCACAGTTTGGGGAGACTAGGAGATGAACCCTCTGGCTCCAGGGAGGGAAAGTTTAAAGTTAGCAAGCTACTCTGGTCAGGAATGATGTTAAGGATAGCACAGAGAAGAGCAACAGTAGGAGCTAGGTGAGATCAGTCAACAAAATCAATGTTTATACCTTTGAGGTTTTTGCATCATGCTAGGATGCCTGGCAGCATCATTCTGTTCAGGTCTTCAGCAAGCAGGTGATGCAGCAGGTGAAACTTCTAGAAGTGTCAGAGGTCATACAACAAGAGCCAGAGCTGAGATTCTTAGCTCTCCTTTACTTCTACACTCACCCCTGTCATTCACCTTCTATGTTACAGATGCTGCTTCTTTTTTTGTATTCTATCCTCCTCAAGTAAGATTCACCTCCTCCCATAGACCTCTGGGAGAGCTTCTCCTTTCCCCAGAAGCTCCCGCATCATTGCACACACACGTAAACACGTGGTTTGTCCAGAATCCAGGAGGAAGGAATATCTCAGATGAGATGTGGTTTAATTGCAAAGTAAATTGACTATGGCAAGCTCTTTAGCAAAATGTCCACATGCCCCTGGTTTCCATGGGGTTCCTATCTGTCACTTCATCTGTATATGTAACTTAGTGTGTACTGGGGTAGAGGGGGGTGTCTCAATATAAAATCAGAAGGAAGAACTCATAAAACCTCTCTCCTCTTAAAGGCTCAGTTTGTCCTTCCCAGGCAATGATTTGTAGGCTTGTTCTATTCGCTGGTTGTCCACTGTGCACCAGTCCTAGGCTAATTGGAACATAGAATATTTCCATGAACTTTCTTAAAAATATTAGATTTTGTTTGGTTTGCTTTGGGCAAATAAAGAAAATTATACCTAAATAATTAACCAATTTACATAGTGTGAAGTTCAAAAAAAACTGATAGTTTTTTAATGAGGAGAGATCTTTTTTTTTAATCCCTCTTCTTTCAAGAGAATTTAGCAATGGCTGGAGATACTTTGTGTTGTCCCACCTGGAGAGACATGATAAAGCATTCTGACTGGCACACAGGGTGTAAATACCACCATTGTTATTTAAAACCCTAAAGGCACAGGACAGTCTCCCACAAGGACCAGCCATATAGTCAGAAATAAAACCACTGCTGAAGGTGGGGCACTCTGGGTTAAACAGCAAGGGCTATGCCTGGATGCTGTCCTGTGACCACTGGATGATGACAGATGTGGTCTTAGATTTCTCAGCTTTGAATCAGAGCTTTCAGCTGCTTTGGTGTGACAGTCAGCTCTTCAGTGTCACAAAGCAATCCGAAAGCTGTTGTCCCCAACCCCTGTCAGGTAGGGATCTACAATGGTAGATGGCTTAAAGCCTTGATTCCGCTTTGGATCCCATCTTTTGTATCCAAGGTACATTAGAAAGTACCCATGGCCCAAAAATAATGGCAATGGCAATATTTCTAAAGTTCAAAGAGCCCTTTTCTAAAGGGAATTTTGGTTTGAGGGACACCAAAACCAACTCCCTTAAACTCCTTTAGGTTCACTGATAAAGAAAAATGAAAACCAATTCATTCTTTTCTAGATTATAGAACCATTTCAGTGGGGACAGAAAAGAAGAAAGCAGGAATTCATTGGAAAGGTTATCTTTGTCTATCTACCATCAAGAGAACTGAAAGTTTGGCATCAGGACGTGGTAGCCATACTTACATGAGTACTGTGGGTGTTTTCTGGGATAGAACTGGAACTGATAGTAAAGAAACTGGTACAGGAATATTTAGAGAGATTATTTATTAAAAAGATCTTATTCTAGAACTATGTCTGTATGTATTTGTTTCAAGTACTGAGTAAAGGTTGGGCTGTATAAGGCTCACTCTTGTGAAAAGCTAGTCAGAGGGAGAAAGATATTAAAATCAGACTAAGAGATAGGTAGGAAAGGAAATGAAAGTAGTCAGGAAAGAATGGCTGGGAAGATGTTCTGGTAGAGAGAATGACTTTTGGGAGGGTCTTAGGATAGAAGGGGGCATAAGCTGTGACAAGAGAAATATCAGAGAAAGGAGAACAGCACAGGATGGAGAGAGGGGCAGCAGAGAAAAGCCTGTATTCAGGCTAAGCTCCATGCCATGCTGCTCAGTGATGCAAGATTCAGTTTGAGTCTGAGATAACAGGGAAAGGTGGGAAAGGCCTGTTAGGACACTGCTACAAATATTCAGAAACATAAAAAACAAAAACATGTTTTGACTGTAGCTGTGGCAGACAAAAGGGTAGATTTGATGTAGCTTTAGTGGGCAGGTGTTGGATGAGTTATGGCTGACGGAAGGAGGGACAGTTGTGGACGGTTCCATGCCAAGCAACTGAGTGGAGGCCATTGCCAAGTGTGGAGAATTCACCTTTGTCTCTTTAAAGTGTGGCTGCAATTTCCTTCCTCCTACAAGGCCTGTATGGGAAGCAAGCAGTACATGACATGCACCGAAATTTTGTATAGAGTATAAGGCATGATAAACATCTGGTCTCTAAGGCGACTCTTCATAACTACACCTACAGCTTTGCTATGGGTTAGTCGTTGTGTGCTAAAAAGCATCAACCCTAGCTCTTCTTTTCTGTCCCTTGGTACCTTATGACTTCCTGATTTCATGGCTGCAAAGTTAGCAGCACGTACCAAAATGACGAGGGAAAAGGTGGGGTTTCTTGTTCACCAACGTGAATTTGGCTTTTAAATCATGATGTCTATTCCGATTGCCATGAGAAAAACTGAACCGGCCCAGCTCAGTTGCTGACAAGCTTGGGGAATTGGGACTAGACAATGGAAACTTTCTCCTGAATTGTTCTACTGAGTTGCCAAAGAATTGCTGGGTCTCACTAGTGTCAAACTTATCCAAATAGCTTAAGGCCATCAAAACTACAGGAAGAGCATATTGGCTTGTTGCTCCAGCATAACTCCAGAGCTATGTCCCCACCTCTTTTTTTTTTGAATCATTTGCTAGTTTTAGAGAGTTGAATGGATGTTAAAAGATCCTAGCACATGGTAAAAAGAAACATTTTGGGGGATCAGTAACTAGAGACCTGGACTCAACCACAGCCATTCATCTTACCAATGGTGTCCTTCAGGGATTCACCTGCAAATTTTTCTTTTTTTTCAGTTTTATGAAGGTAGAATTGTTGAAAGTTAGACAATAAGCATGAGTACATAAAATGACTTTATAAAATGCAATATTATGAGAAAATTAATGTGTAAGTAAATTAGTTGATTAGTTAGAAAAATAATTCCATGAAAGAAATAAACTACTTTAAAAATATATGTATATGTGTATTTGTGTATATACAAAAGCATATTTGGATAGATACAGATCTTTGTATGTGTGCATCTAATTTTATATAGATATGAATAAAACCATGTGTTTATATATGTTTTCATACACACATACATATACACATGTATATATGAAAGTGTAAATGTGTATTCCTTTCTTGAGAAAGAGAGGAGAAATTCTGTAAGTTAAATTACCAATGCAAGTTTTAAGCCATAGTCTTCCAGTGGAATGTTCAAATCTAAATGGGGCATCTGTATCACTTTCTCCATGACTTAGAAAATATTGTTAAGAGGGGACAGAAAGAAAAAGATGGAGACAGGGAAGGCATACCACAAAATGAGACATCTCGTGGACATGGTATGGCCACTGCACTTATCAACTCACTGTGACCATGGTTCCTGGTACCAAACCTGCCCAAGACTGGGGTCCTCAATACTGAATTAGGGCTGGGGGTGGGGCTATGAGGCCCCACCCTTTCCTGAGGACCTCTTCCCATTTAGTGGTTACTGGTTAAGGGGAGTCATTTTTATCAGTGGTATAGTCACTGACAAGTGACTCTGTGCTCTAGTAAATAACCTCATAACCTCCTGCCAGAGTTCATCCAAGTAGTTTTAATTAAACTCAGTGACTCACAGACTAAAGAAAGACTTTGAATCAGGAAGTAGGGAGACAACTCAGCTACTAAGAGCTTATACTGCTGTTGAAGTGGACCTGAGCTTGGGTCATGGGGCCCACATCAGAATCTCAAAATTGTCTGTTACTCTAGCTCCAGGGATCAGACACCCTCTTCTGTCCTCTACAGGTTCTTGCATTTGTGCGCACACAGAAAACATGGAGATGTAAGGAGGATTCATGGAAAAGATGAGTTTTCAATGGTAGAAGGAAGGGGGCATAAGAGGGGGTAATAGTAGCATGAAAATAATTAAAAATCCTTTACTTACATGCATAAAACTATCATAGAATAAAGAAACCAAGAAAATCTTAGGCCCATGTATTGCATGTATTGCATCTCCTGACTATTTTAAAATGTTCAAAACTGTGCTTTCTTTGTCAGAGGGGAATCCTCAAGGGAAGATAATTTGTATGTCCATCCTGCCTCATCCTGATAAAATAACCAGGAGGCAGTGGTTTGAGACTGAAGCCAAGACTTCTGTTGTGGTCCATTCTTCTTTTTTCCTGCCACTGCTTTCTCTGGAATCCATTTTCTACCTAAGATGACAGTGTCTTTGAGGAGGCCAGTGAAGTCAGGGCCCAAGATCACTAGGGATGGTGATTTGTCTGGTCTGGAGGGGTGGACTATGCACAAGGCAAAGGGGGCATTTCATGACTACCACATTCTCTGTACAGGCCAGGAATCATTGCAGAATCAAGTTACATAAGAATAATTAGTTTTGTTTAAAAATAAGACTTTCAATATTTGAGGCCCTCATTTTGAACTATCCATAGTCCCTCAGTTTAATTTTGTTATTTCTAAAATAAAGCAAAGTAGTCCCATTACTTTTCAGCCAAACAAAGAAGCTGGTGAAGATTAAACCAGTGGCTAAGGGTTAGTCTGTTTTGTGGGAGAGAGAACTCCCCACGACATTAGCTAGTCACCTTGATTCTGCTCTCTCACAGAAGCAGGGAGAAGTCTGGAGAAAGGGTAGAACCTAGCGGCATTTTCTGTTTGTCAAAACATCTTGAACATTTTTTTCAAACATTTTGGACTTGTTAAAATCCAGACTGCATCATGCCAAAGCAGTTTTGCTTAATTTCTAAACCCCTGGGTATTTAAAGAGAAATTCAATCAGTATTTTTCTGAATCGTTTCATTACTCGTCAGTGCGCTGTTTCATAAGAGCCGTTTGATGCCAGCGGAGTCCGGCTCTGCCAGCCTACTTACTTTGCTCTAGAAGCCTGTGAAGAGCCAAGAACAGAAAACAGAGCCAGAACCTGATGCACTACACTGGCATAAATCAAGATCTCCAAAAAGATTCACATCCCGTGAAAGATCTTAAAAGTAGTTACATTCTGTGGTCAAGCTCTCCTCATTCTTTAGAGGGGATGAGTCTTGTCTTCATCAGCCAAGATAAAAATAGAATATTAATTTCTCTGTATTTCCCAAGGCATTGATATCTCTGTGTTAGAATAACTTATGGGCTTATGTTGGAGAAACATGTAATTTCTATTTAGTAGAGGCAGACCCATCTATGTGAATGTGCTATACTTTATGATTGTAATATATAATAATTCATGTTTCTGAATTATTAATGAATTATCAATGCAACTTCACACCATTGCTGTGTAAATAGCATCTGCTTCCTCCACATTAGGGCCCATATAAGTTAGGAAAGAGCGGCTTCACAAAGATGAAGTTTTGTGAAGTTCTTCTCTCTCTGCCTTCATCCCCTTCCCACTAGCTCAATGGGAATACTGAGTACCAGTTATTTTCTATATATTAAGGGGAAAGTATAAACAGGTAACATTCTTGTGTACATTCCAATGCCTTAACATTTGACAAGGAGGAGGTTTATAACTCATTTTTGGAAATAGATCCCTGTTCAGTAACAAGGGAATCATCAAACCAGTGATGTCACAGCAACATAGACCTGAAGATTGTGGGTCTTAAGGCTCCTTCTATGTCTCCCCTCTCCCAGGTATAGTGCCCCATGGCTCTGTGCACCAATTCTTTAATCTTTATGATAATCTGGAGAGTTTGACAGCATGAAGATTCTTTTAAGGTATAGATATTGATTGGAATGTAGTGAGTTAAGTCGCTCATGCATGATCACCCGAGTAGTAAAGGGTAAACTGGCTTAGAGCAGAGATTCATAGACTTTAAAGTATATGCTATTTCTATTTCCCACTTACCTTGCTGCAAATACACCTGGTTATTGGGTAGTAATGTTAGTAGATGATATGCAGTCACATGAATAATATTCAGATCTGATTAACAGCAGTTTAATTAAGTACTGTTATAAGTAAAAACAGTTGTGCTGGGCAGTGGTGGCCTTTAATCCCAGCACTCAGGAGGCAGAGGCAGGTGGATCTTTGTGAGTTCAAGACCAGCCTGATCTACAAGAGCTAGCTCCAGGACAGGCGCTAAAGCTACCAAGAAACCCTGTCTCAAAAAACCAAAAAAACCCAAAAACCAAAAAACAGTTGTAGGCTCTTTTGATATACACATATTTTCCATTTATACATAGAATTTCTACCATGCAAACATGAATTTCAGTATCTCAGTATTCCAGAATACTGTACAGAATACTGTTGAGTAAGTGTCTCAAATGGAGGGACATGCTCACGATTTACCTCTAGTTACCTCAATAGGTGGAGCATTCTGACATAAATATATCAAATCGTTCTTGATCACAGGAGCAACTCCTAGCTGAATCCTTAATCTCAAGAAAAGGTCTCATTTATTTAATTTGCCACTCCCTAGACTGGCATTTACTTATTTGTATCCATGTTTATTCACTCATTGAAAGTACACAAAGCAGATTCTGAGTGTGAGTAACATCAGATTACCAATGATTGTAAGGTATGAATATTGTCTTTAGGTGAGTCATGTATGTTTGCATTAATTTTTATGAATCACATATGTTATGTTATAACTTGGGAAGGCCATAAGGATAAACAAATCAAATGTAGCCACCATCAGCAAGGAGAAACCCCAACTGGAAAAGCAAGGTTCTGTTCATTCCTAAAAATTAGACAGTGCAGGAACACAAAAATAGTGCTCTCCAGGCTCAGAAGGAGAAGGATACAGCATCAAGCTACAAGCATAGAGCTGAGCCTTGAAGAGCCCTAATTCTAGGATGGTACCCAAAATCAGATATGAAATTCTCACACCTCCATATCTGTGACAGAGCCCAGAAGGCCTGGAGAAAAAGGCCTTGGTGCTGCTGTAGAAGCAGCCACAGGCTCTCACAGCTGAGAGGGGAGGATAGGTTTTGAGGACATCAAACACCTACCTCTCCAAAGCATTATCTGGCCACAGTTTCCATCTCATTATGTCTCAGTATTATTCTGTTTTAGATATACATGCACATAACACCTCTCTTGAAAGATGCATTAAAGAATCATCCTAAAGTGTAATGATTCATTAGACTAAAGAAATTATTCTTATTATTCTCATTTTGGCTTTCCTTTGGAATATGTGTTTTTTTCTATAGGAAATATGCATTGAACCCCTACAGAGTTTTCTTAACTGTAGAAGCTTATATTCTAGGACAACTAGAATTGGGTTAAAAGCCATTTACAGACTATTTTTCCAATACAACCAAGGTGAAAACATTGTCCAGCCTTATGGAATAACTTGTAAGAGCCTGCAGTACACTATAGATGTGGAAGAAAGATTAGTACTGGCATTAGGACCAGAGCCAATATCTGGCTATTTCGGGGGAGGGGGTGTCATGTAAGGATTTGAGGTCACAGACAGGGTATGACAGTGGTGTCTGTCAATTCTAGCAGCTCTGTCACAGTCTAGAGTCTCTTCTGCCAGAACTCCACCCAGGTTGTTGAACTACAGATTTTCCATCACTTTGGTTTGTGATGACACTGTTCAGGAGTGTCTGTTGTTCATCAGGAATTTGGGGAGATGGAAGATTTGTTCTCTTCCTGTAGGCTCTGGGATCTGAAAAGTATCATCTTTCTGGACAGGTTCACAAGCCTCATGTGCAAGCAGTAGTTTTGCACATGCATGCTTCCATGCTTCCCCTGCAATCCTGCAAGCACCAAAATGATAGGAGGCTAATGTGTCCCGCTCCTCACTGCAATTTTGATGGCTAGCCCATTCTCCCACATAACACAGGTTGTCAACAAGAGCCAGAAAATGCATATATGCTTCCCATTCTGTTACTATCAGTTGTGTCCTGAAAATATTGGATTCCATTAGCCCACTTACAGAAGGAACATTGCTATATGTGGGCAAGTTAGGAAAGTAGAAAGCTAGAATTCAGTCTTCTCTTTCTAGTAGATCCCCATTGCTCTATTATGGACATACACTGAAGATTGCCTTCCAGAAGAAACCTGTTTGCTGTCATCTGCATCCAACAGTGGTTGTCATTATCAATCTAATTTTAACCTGTTCCTTGTATTCTCCCATATTAATCTATTCTGCCTATCACTAGAATAGGAAGGTGTTGAGATTTATTTCTTTTGCATATCTAATGCTAATGTCTAACTTCATGAAATAAATGCTTAGCTGGATTCAAAGGAATATCTACTCCATTCTCAAAGATGCTCATGCCCTCATTCTTGAAACCCATGGTTATATTAGGAGGCATGGGAAAGAGGGAGAGAATAGAGTTAAATGGTTAATCCTCTGACTTTAAACCAGTGAGATTACTCTAGCTTTTAAAGATGGGTCCAGTATACTCTCAAAAGGTTTTACATTGGATCAGGAAAAAACGTCCCAACTTGCTGTGTGTCAGGGCCTCCATATTCCACCGAAGAAGATACAGGACAATGAACATGCAGTCTCAATAAACTAGAAAGATAGAGATGGCAATTAATTCCTTCAAAAAGGAATTAATCAGCATCTTCATCATTACTTTGAGCTATGATTTCTGACTTCCGACATCTCAAGAAAACAAATATGTGCAATTTGAAAACACTGGTCTGTAGGAAATTCTCATATCAATAGAACAAATAAAATGCAGCTAGGATCTCTCAGTTTACCTCTTTAGGTATTAATAGGAAGTCATTGTGGATTCAGGCAATAGTACTCCACTGAGCAACCCCCAGGTTGTAAAATGCCTAGGCAAACATGAGATCCGTTTTCTCAGCCTCCTGCCCTTATTCCTCTGTCTAGGATTTACTGGGTGGCTGCATGCCCTCTGATAGGTGAGTCCTGATTATTCTTTGCCTTTTTTTTATTAACTAAAAGACCACCTTTATTCTGGAAGATGATATCAAAAGGGTATTGCTGCCACCAAGACCTCTGCCATAGTGGAGGTCTTCAAAGATTGTACCCTTTTGCTTAAGAGTGACTCTCATACTGGCTGTTCTGTGGATTCTGGGATTAAAGGTAGAGTCATATCAACAGGAATATGGGCAGACTGATATTTGCTCATGATACTATGTGTCCAAGTGAACAATTAGCCAGGCTACTATAATTCTTTTTTTTTCTTTTTTTCTTTTATATTTTTC
The DNA here is from genome assembly GCA_001685095.1 of Ellobius talpinus. Classification (NCBI taxonomy): domain Eukaryota; kingdom Metazoa; phylum Chordata; class Mammalia; order Rodentia; family Cricetidae; genus Ellobius; species Ellobius talpinus. Next base: position 21,450 of record LOJH01053249.1, read on the forward strand.
TCAGTTATTTTATAAAAAATTTCTATCTCGTGCCCTCCTCCCATTTCCCTCCCCTCACTCCCCCTCCACCTCCCTCTCCAGTCCAAAGAGCAGTCAGGGT
>LOJH01053251.1:0-12216 GCA_001685095.1 Ellobius talpinus
TACAAGAGCTAGTTCCAGGACAGGCTCCAAAGCTACAGAGAAACCCTCTCTCAACAAACAAACAAACAAACAAACAAACAAACAACAAAAAAACACCATAAAAACCTCAGATGAAAAGGGAGGCATTATAACAGACACTGAGGAAATTCAGAGAACTAAAATGTTTCTAATCCATCAAATAGGAAAAAAACTAAAGTAAAGATAATTTTTTTGATAAATAAGAACTACCAAAGGTAATTCAATATCAGATAAGTAATTTTAATAGGTATATGATCCCTTGAAAGATAAAGGCAATAATTAAAATTATTTCAACCACAAAAAGCTAGGACCAGATGGATGCAGTTCAGAATTCTACAAAACTTTGAGATAATTAATTTAAACACTGCTTAAATTATTTTGCCAAATAGAAAATGAAGAAACATTTATAAATTATTTTTCTGAGGTCATTATTACCCTGATACCTAAATCACTTCAAGACACAAGAAAGAAGGAAAATTAGGATGCAATCTCCCTATGAAGATGAATTAAATTTTTTTAATGAAATACTTACAAAATTAATCTTGACCATATCGAAAAGATCATTTATCATGATCAATTAGACTTCATCCATGTTTTGCATGAATGTTTCAACATACATAACATAAACAGAAAGACAGAAACCACCTGATATTCTCATTAGATACAGAAAAGGCTTTTGAGAAAAATCTACCATCTGTTCATTATAAAAGTCCTGGAGAGACTAGAAATACAATTGACCTGCTTCAACATAGGAATATATATANGCAAGGCTACAACCACAATGAACCTAACTGGAGAGAAACACACAACATTTCCACTAAAAGCAACAATAAGACATGGTATTCCACTCTCTTCACACCTTTTCAATGTAGTACTTGAAGTTTTAGCAAGAGCAATATGCTTCACACAACACTAAGTAGCCTTCCTCTATAAATGATAGATTGAGCAATGAATCAAGGAAAACATACCTTTCACAATAGCCTCAAAAGTAAAGAAAAATAAAGGATAAATCTAATCAAGCAGTTGAAAAAAGTCTTACCATAAAAGCTTTAAGACATTGCAGAAGGAAATTGATGAAAACATGAGTAGCTGGAAAGACCTCCAAAACTCACTTATCATTAGTGTTAAATAGAGTAACTGGTTAAACCGATTACTAAACCAACCAAAAACATAAGTACATTCAACCTCATCCTCATGAAAATTTCACAACAATTCTTCACAGAAAATAAAAAGAGCATTTTAACTTTATTTGGCAGCTGTTCCTCTCCCCAAAACACACACAAATTCTGAATAATATAATGAAAAACAAACTGCTGGAGATTTCAACCTCTCCAAACTCAAATTTTACTACAGAGAAATATTAATAAAAATAGCATGGTATTGATGCAAAAACAGATAGATTGATCAAGGGATTAAAATCAATGATGCTAAAGAGATAAGTCCTTCAACATAGACATTGTTTTTTTGTTTGTTTGTTTGTTTTTTTTGACAAAGAATCCAAAAATCCACACTGGATGAAAGAAACCTTGAAACCTTTAGCAAATGGTACTGGTCAAAGTATATGGCTACATGTAAACAGATCTACTTATCACACTACACAAAACCTATCACTAATTGGATCAAGGACTTTGTCATAAGGTCAGATACCCTGAATCTGATAGAAGAGAAAATAGGGAATACTGTTGAATTCATTAGAACCTGAAAACAGATTCTGAGCATGTCATCAATAGATAAGCATGGAGAACTATAATTAATAAATGGGACTTTATGAAAATAAAATACTTCTGTACAGTAAAGGATTTCATTATTTGAACAAAAGATGCAGCCTACAGAATGAAAAAATGTTTCTAGTACATCTAATAGTTAATATCTAAAATATATAAAGCACTCCAGTAATGACCCAATTTAAAATGGTGTAGAGAACTAGACAGAAGGAACTCAGATATGAAAGACAAATGTTTGAGAGGCACTTCCAAACATATTTTAACATCCTTAACCAATGCAAGAATGCAAATCAGTACTAGTTTGAGATTTCATCTTATCCCAGTAAGAATAGCCAAGATCAATAAAACAAATGACAGCTCATGTTGGTGAGGATGTGGTGGAAGGGAACATTCATTCATTGTTGATAGGAATGGAAACATGTATGTTGTATTTATACAAAAAATATAATTCAGGTATTAAAAGAATGAAATTATTAAATCTACAAGTAAAATTGATGGGGCTAAGAAGAAAATCATCCTGAGTGAGGTAATGTAGATGCAATAAAGAAAACACCTTATTTTTCTGTGTGTGTTATATTTTAAGCCTTCAAAATATGTGCTACAATCCACATAACCACAATGGTTAGGAATAAAGTAAGGTAAGAGACTAGGAATAATGGAGGAGTCTCAAAGAAGGAAAATTAAATTATATAGTTATGGAGAAACAGGGAGGGATATTTGAGTAGGAGGATTAAACAGGGAGGGGACTTAAGAGTGGGATAATCAAGAAATATAGAGTCAATCAACCCTAATGGCAGTTTGAGGGGTCATATATATATATATGTATATATATATATGTATATATATATGTATGTATATATATGTATATGTATGTATATATATGAGAGAAAGTCTATATATACATAATGTACATGAGATAAATATATAGTACTCTCCAAATAACAGGTGAGATGATGCCCTAGCTGGACACATTTTGTCACCAAGTGAAATAACCAGTGCCATGAATGATTTATGTCTAGTTGAGTCATTAGCTGGAGAGACACAAAAACCCTAAATACAGCAAGCTATTTCCAAGAATATTGAATGCTCTCCAGAAACTAATTTGTAAGGCCCTATTCCTGAAAACAATGCTTACATATCTCATTGAACATGGAGAAAGCAAGCTGGTACCTAAGTAAATCTTACACCCAAACTGATTTGCACTCATAGTACTGGCAATTATTCTGCATAATACAAGAAGAGAAAGGTAACTGCCAACACAGCTACATTCCCTGTCAGCTACAACAGTGACCCCCTGTAGGATATGCTGGCACAATAATAGCACAAACAACGTGGGAGTAACCAATCATTCTCTGATCAGCCACAGGCACACTCCATGAGAAGGAATAAATAGCTGACAATGCTGGTTTGGCCAATAACCTGAGACTAGATACACGTCAAACCTAGGGGAAAACAAAATAATATTCTGCTGAAAGAACACAGCAATAAAATGATTCCTGCTGACATTCTGCTCTATTCATAGATATGCTCAGTGACTTGCTTAGGCATCATGTAAGAAGCTTCCCCTTGGAGTAGATGGGAACAAAACCAAGATCCACAATAGACAATGTAAAGATAGTGCGATAGTTTGTCATACTTATTCCTAAATGGAATTTCTTCATCAAATCCTTCCCCTGAGGGTCCACAGAGCTATCTTGAAGAAGATTTTAACAGCCAGAGAGGAGGGATGACACCAAGGAAAGAGTGTCTTCTGGACATAGCAGGACTGATGCACATTTGATCTCACAAAGACTGTGGGGGCAAGCATGAGCATGCACAGAGCTTGCACAAGTTCAAACTAGACAGTCACAGCACTAAGAGGGATAAGTGGAGCTCAGTTTCCATCCCTAACCAACAAGCTGTCTTCAATTGACTCCAACTAGCAAAGGAAAGACATAATTTTGTCCAATGGAGTATCACTGGGTATATAAACCAAACTTAAGTGAGGTCCCATAGTCAGCCAACACAAAGATATCTCTACCCTGTTTTTCATAGATTTTTTTTGGAAATATCTTGCTTTGTTTGTGGATTTTTTGTCAATTTTAATGGTCCTTTCAATCAATATTGTTATTTCTGACTTTCGTGCTTTTATGTTTGTGTGTATGTTTCTTCTATCTTTTAAAAAATTCTGGTTTGTTGTGTTTTTTATTTATTGATTTTGTTTCTTTATTTGCTTCCTAAAGTGAGAGAACAATAAAGGTGGAGAGTTTTTTAGGTATGGATATAAGAAGGATCAGGAGGATTTCTGAGAGATGAAGCCAGATTAGAATATAATATAGGAACATTTTTGGAAAAAATATTTAAAATGGTTCTACCTACTATGTAAAATATTTTCTTAATGCACCTTTCCTGTCTCTCCTGCCTCCTTTGTTTCTATTCAGAAAAGGCTCAGCATCTCATGGGTATTGACAAAGCATGAAATATCAAGTTGTAGTTAAAATTAAACACCTCATTCTCTATTAAATCTGGGCAGGAAAATCCAGTATGAGGAATAGGATCACAAAAACCAGTAAAGGAGTCAGACACAAGCCCTGTTCCCTCTGTTTAGAGTCCCAAGAGAAGCTATACACATGTCACATATATGCAGAGGACCTAGGTTACTTTCAACATTCTAATCACAAATTATACTTTCTGTGATTATCACTGAACTGATCAGTGAGTCAACAACAGCACCTGCAGCCTAGGAGCTCAAAGCAGGTCCCACATACATTGCTGTTGGGTCACAGCCTCAACATGCACTTCCCAGTCAGCTTCTTCCTATGCCTTAGTTTACTTAGAGTGTAACCTAAGAAAATGATGGATATTTCTTAGTGACAAATTTTGACAATGAAAAAGGGGAAGTGAGAACCCATTTCTGAAGTATTTAATCTTCCTAATAAAATTTATTCACACTAATTGGGAAAATATTCTGATGATTAAATATCAAATATAATTAAGCTTAGAGAAAAGGAAATTTTGCAAACACAGATATCTCACAAAAAATTCATAGAAAAGTCCACATTATAATGAGCTTGTGTATAGGATTCTTATCACCAAAGACAAAGGCAAAAACAAATGTCATTTCTAAACAATTTAGGAAAAGTAATTTGTTGTTAATAATTTAATAACTTCCATTTTCTTCTAGCTGAATGAACTGGGGGGTGAAGTGTAATGAGAGAAGAAACATTCATGTTGAGCTACAAGTACTTCCCTTTAAAAAGCAATTTCACTATTGAAACAAAGAAGTTGTGACTTTTTAATCTAACAAATATTCAGTGGGAGCACACATATTTGAAGACACACACCATATTTGAAGACACACACACATGTACAAATACTAATTAGAAAGAAAGAAAAGCTTCTTTGCTCTTCCAGCAGTGAAGAGTACCTACCTAAGTCTTACTAATTGCAGCAAATAGCAGCAATTTTTTTGGAAAATAATCTTTATTGATACCTTCAGAAAGTTTCCTTATCTATTTAATAAATGTTTCTGTAGAAGCTGACTCATTTTATGAAATTGTTTGAATTTAAGATTACTAAGTGGCTTTGTAATATATACACAAATATATGTATATATACATGTGTGTATGTATGTATTATGGAAAGTGTGTGTATGTATAAAGTGAATATTTCATGTCACTGTAAGCCTAACATATATAAATTTATCTGTTTTTTCAGCTCCAGTCTGTTGTATTAATGTGCTTAGATAAAGCAAAAGCATTCAGTAAGAAATGAGTTTATGTGTTTCAACTGTCAGTGTAAGAAGTCATAACCTTAAGCAGTTTAAAAAGCAAAGAGTCTGGCCCTTATTATGGTAATGTCTAGAATAAGACTGGTTTCCCTCTCATAGGTGTCCCTCTTATAAGTCTTACAGGTTCTAACTATATGCGTTCCCATGGATAGCCAAGAGAAAGAGATCTCTGTCTCCAAAATGCTGAACTACTATGCTTAACTCTGATTTAATTGTTGGTAAATTTCTTAGTGATTCCTTTATTTCTAAACTGCAGGATGTGTTATAGACATACTGTTGATCCTTTGAGTTAACAAACCTACATTCTTGCTGAACTGACTGGATGTTACTTCTAGGATGGTGTGGGACTTATGGGAAGTCCTTCTGTGTATCTGTTGCTTTTATTGGTTAGCGAATAAAGCTGTTTCAGCCAGTGACTCGGCAAAATTCAGGTAGGCAGAAAAACTAAACTGAATTCTGGGAGAAAGAAGATGGAGTCAATGAGACACCATGTAGAACCAGCGCAGAAAGATACAAAGAGATGCCAGCCAGAACCTTGCCCGGGTAGGCCACAAGTCTTATGATAAAATATAAAATAATAAAAGTGGGTTGATTTAATTTATAAGAGCTAGCTAGCAATAAGCTTAAGTGACTGGCCAAACAGTATTTTAGTTAACATAATTTGCATGTAATTATTTCAGGTCTGAGTGGCCGGGAATGAATGAGCAGTCTCTGTTAACACTAGGATACAGTTGGGGACAAGTGACACAGATGCAGAGGGTCAATTCTATGTTTTTTCTGTGTGGCATTAATCCCCATAGAAGAAACAATTGGCAGGAGGTAATAGGAGATAGACACAAGAAGAATCAGCACCAAAGAAATGAAGGACCCTGTTTTATTTGCTGTTCTGTTGTTGTCATGAAATAGTATGACCAAGGTAACTTATAAAGAATGTATCTATTTGAGGGTTTGCTTAGAGTTTCAGAGGGTTATTCCATGACAGTCATGGCAGGGAGTGTGGAGGCAGTAGGCAAGCACCGTGCTGGAACAAGCGCTGAGAGCATGCATCCTTCTAGGCAGGCAGGAGGCCGAGAGGGCCTGTGACACCAGGCCTGACATGTGCTTTTGAAATCCCAAATTTCACCTAGTGTGACACAACTACTTAAACAAGGCCACACGTTCTCCAACAAGGCCATACTTGCTACTCCTTCATTGCTAGTCTATAAAATTAAAATAGATTTTAACATTTCTGAGTCTGTGCAGCCCATTTGAATTCAAATGCTCATAGACATGGATCTTGATCTAAGCAAGGGGTCCCTCAAAAGGATCTGAAAAGCAAGCAAGATTTATTTTCATTTTCGTCTGCAGTATGACTAGACTCATTTGTCACTACAACTTACAAGCTGCTACAAAATAAGCGAATCTGTCATAGAAACACAACACTGTGAGCTTTACAATTATCTTTACTGCATTAACATGGGGGGGTCTTACTTCAAGCCAACATATCTGTAAACTAACACAAAATCATCAGTGTTTATGAAATGTTATTCAACAATAACTGCTTCATATTTAGAAGTAATAATCACTTGAAAAATATTCTCATTATGAATATAAAGGCTTTATGGTGATATTGATAGNNAGTCCATAAGTCTCCGTTCATTGCTATGAGCAGTTGATTCTCTTTGGTTTGGTTTATCTTCATAGATGGCTATGTATTTTATTGCATCCATGTGTATTTGTGTATGTGATGGGTGGAATGACATGGTACATATGGAGGTTGGAGGTCAACCTGAGGACACAGTTTCTCACTAGTCCCAGATATACAGTTCTGTGTTCTTGAACAGATGGAGAAAGTCATATGATTTCACCTTAGTCTACAGTCACATTCCTCACACAAAAATATCCTGTGCTTGCTGGAGTCAACACTCTCTCAGCCACAGCTCACAGTGACCAGTGGTTTCTAATATCCTTATACTGTTTTATTTTCTGTGATAAAATGCAAGGGGAATACATGAACACATAACTTTGACTTGCTTTTCTGTTCATGCTGAACATGAGATTGAACCATGTTGTTTCAAATACCTATGGATGTATTAAAATTCTGTTCCTCTTGAACTCTCAAATACCATCTCGTTATATACCTATACCAGAGTTTGCCAATTTAAAAGTCAATTTTTACTCCATTCCCCATTCTAACAAAAATCATAAAATCTTTAAACAAAGAGAAAAAATATCCATCCTGTAAGTACAATTAAATGAATTTTAAAAGTCTACTATGTGTAGATCTGTACTCCCTAATTAAAAACTCTCACACTGTAGACAAATAGTGATTTGGCCTATTTGCTTTTGTTCATTCTTGTTTTATACTCATTTATGAAAGATTCCTGAAGAAATTTGCAGTATTTTAGCAAACCTATTTAACTTTTAACTGTCTTCCTTTTCTAATACTTGTGTACATTTAACATCTATTCCATGCTGTTCTTTCCCAATGAATTGGTAAATGTATGGCTTATTATTTCATGGAATTGATAAGAGTGGTTATGTTTGATATTCAAAATGTGTTCTCTTTAGTCTTTGTTTTGCTTAAGGTTGGGTATAAAAAGATCAGAAGAAAACAACAAGCATACATACAGTTTAGAGTTCAGTAAATTAGCTAAGACCATGTAGGAGTTGGGTTAACCTGTTAGAAAGTTTCAGCTGACTCCAGGAATGGTTTAACAGCTCTTGGGAGACTAATGCACTGTCCAGACAAAGCTTTATTTCTTTATTTTCTCTTGAGTAGTTCTTTTTTTTTTTGTATCTGAAGTGATGCTTTCTCAGTCCAGTTCTTATTTCGGTGTCAAGAAAGTGAATGCAAATGGATGGTAGATGGCAAATGTCTTGAGAAAATTAAAGCTTTTTAGCCTACTAGAGAACTGTTTTTTGCTACTGGTGTTTTCCTGAATATAATTTGTTTCCCTCGCTATATTCAAGCTTTTTATCTCAAGATAAAATAGGATCAGAGTCTCAGTATCTTTTGTCTTATCTTCATTTTAAATTCCAAATCAATCAATTAACTAATATAAAATAAGAGAGCCCTTAGTATTATGTTAGCTGTTTTGTTAATGAGTGTGGAAAATTATGAGTGCTTATAGCTTCTGAATATTGCCCTGAACAATAACCCCTCACATAATGCTTTACAGGGTGAGAATGATGGAGTCATTACAAGGCACTCAGAAAACTACTGAGAGCACAGCTTTACAGTAATTAGTATAGCTACATGATCTTTATGTGCACCTGTATAGACAGCATGGTAAGCAATTTACTAACACTAATTTAATTTTCAGCAAGCTCTCATATACGATGTTTTATGATATTCCCATAATATAATATTATCTCTATGTTACAGATCGAAATGTCTATGTTACCCTCTCAAATGAAATCTCACATTGAAGCCTTCATTTGATGTGGTGCTACTCAGGGGTACCATTTATAGAAAGTAATTACATTTAGATGATGTCATGAGTGTGAGTCTTCATGAAGACCTTAGTGTTCAGAAAGGATATTCATCTCTCTGTCTCTTTCTCCTTTCCCTCATTCTTTCCCTTGATTCTTCCCTCTTTCCCTACCTCCATACCTCCCTCCACCTTGTAAGACTATATCACCAGGGCAGTGTTCCACTTAGTAAGAGAGTCTTTATCAGTCCTTGGCACACTAATCTAAACTTCCTTAACTTCCAAAATAATTTGAAGCTAATTTATCATGTTGACTCTACCCTACTTTGGTATTTTGTTATGGCATCCTCTCAACTTTAACACCATATTTTATGTGTTGTTGATCAATCACATTGTCACCTTTCTACATCTATGTCCCTAATGTGGAACTTAGGAAGCGCCAAGATTTAACATGCCAGTATATGCATTTTAACATTTTTGTTATATAGTGCTGTGCATATTTTGCACAAAAGAAGAAATTCTATTTAAAATACAGAACACATAACATCAACTGTTGTAACAATGAATATCAACCATAAAATTGTGGAAAATCCTCTAGGTCTAGCTATAAGTACTTGGCAAGCTTCACAGTGCTACGCATGGATTCCCTCTTATTGAGTGGACCTTAAATCCACTTAGGGAAGTGTTGATAATATCCAAGATATAAGTGGCACTCTTGCATACCTGTGGCTATGTTGCCATGCTAGATATTGTTGTGGTTCTAATGTTGTATTCATGGATAGGACTTGATTGATCTTATTCTATGGGAACTTGCATAGCATCTTCAGATACTAAGAGAGTTAGTCTTTAGGTAGGAGGGTTCCAGGTCATGTCCAGCCCTGAAGTTTTGTCCTGTGTGTGTGTGTGTGTGTGTGTGTGTGTGTGTGTGTGTAATGCAGATGCATGCAAAATAAACAAAATACAAAACAGTAAGAATATACAATAATTATAACTATTTATACCTATGAAGCAAAATTTAATAGATTGGAGGCTGGAGGTATGATACAGTAATTACAAGAACTTGCTGCTAACTGAAACTTGAGTTCAGTTCTCAGTGCCTGTGGTAGCTGTCGAACCATCACCTATAACTCCAGCTTCAGATGTTCTGATGCTTTCTTCTGGCCTCAGCTAGCACTTGTGCACATATTCTACATTCTCTCTCTCTCCCTCTTCCCCTCCATCAAACTCTCTCTCTCTCTCCCTCTCTCTCTCTCTCTCCCTCTTCCCCTCCATCAAACTCTCTCTCTCTCCCTCTTCCCCTCCATCAAACTCTCTCTCTGTCTGTCTGTCTCTCTCTGTCTCTCTCTCTCTTTCATGTATCTCTCTATAACACTGAAATAATTCCTTTGTGAAATCAACAAATTATAAAATAGCTTATAAGAGCTTTTAAATTTGTTTCTAAAAAACTTTATGAATTTGAATAAACTTCAATGTTCTACACATAATGATGATTAAAAGTGCAAGACAGAATAAAGAAGATTTTCAAAATAATACTATAAAATCCATAGGTCTAATAAATAAGAAAATGTACATAATATTTTACCCAATTATAGTAGCACATGCACTCCTCTAAAATTCTCATTGTCCATTTTTCTAAATAAATAATTGATAAAAACAGATATTCAACTTAAGTAACTTTCTTATAAGAAAAAAATCATAAAAATATACTCTCTAACTGCATGATACAACTGGAAACCAATAAACAGCATAAAATTAGAAACTTCAAAAATCTGCTGAAATGAAAAGAAAACACATTCTCAATAAACTAATATAAAAAGAAAATTTACAAATATTTAAATAACAATGTTATCAGTTAAAAATAAGTGTTTAGTTGTAAATGTTTACACTATAGGGGAGTGAAACAGAATTACAGAGTAAAGGAAGGAATGTAGGGAGAGAAAACTAACATTCAAAGCCTTTTGAAAAGAAACACAGAAACCAATTTCTGTAGAAGCTTCCTGAAACATATAGACATATGAAATGAATTTAAATGTAGTTAACATGCAATGGGTAAGTCAGTTCTTCATCTGGCCATTTTATGCCACCAAGGAAAACCTGTAGGGTCCAGGAAAGCTTGCATCTTGCTAAGCTGTTAGCCAATGTATTTGCATAGACCCCACTAAGTACCACAGTCCGAGGTTATTATTTTCCACAAACTGATTGTATGGCTCTATTGTTTAACAAATAATTTAGTTATATCATCAACCATGGATAATTAGAGATGGTGCATAATTATGAGCTTTATCTTGACTGACAAGTGTTCCTGCTACTGGAAGGTGCTTTGAAAACCATAGAAACAGAAAGGCAATCATCATTATCACCCAACTGAAAATCCTGAGCCCTAAAGCAGTGACATGCCTCAAGTTATACTAGTGCAATAGGGACACGGATGTTATGGAGTGAAAAACCATTTTCTGATTGGATTTAAGTCCAGATTAATAAGATTTAATTCATAATCAACAATGCTAAAGTGTCCAGACACTTGAGACAAGATAGGTCATGGGTCCTAGGCCAAAGCATAGTATTACTTTCTCCTAAAGGAACATAGCAATAAAACTACTCCTAATGACATATGTCTGTACCCAAAGAGCATTGCATTGTTCAACCCTCATCAAAGCAGCTTCTTTTTAGAGTATATGGGAACTATCACCAAGAACCACAACTGGCCAATGTGATGAATGAGAAACTGAGGAGCACTCAGTTCTAAATGGGATGTTGCCATCAAACTCCTTCATTTAAGGTTTAGAAATCTATATGGAAGAATGAGTCGTCATAATTGACTCCAGAGAACAATCTTTCAGTTACAATAGGATTGGTGCGCATAGCAATTTACATGGACATTTACATAGCAATTTACATGGACAACATGCCCGAGACCTGCATAAGTTCAGAACAGACTAAAATCACAATACCGAGGAGAAGTAAACTCAAAGTCGCACACTTTTCCAAGAAGCTCTTTAGAATGATTGCATCAAAGAGTGTAAAATTCAGTTTTCTCCAGTGGTGTGTCAGTGGATAAAACATCCACCCTTCAAGAAAGGTCCCATACCCAGAAGTAGCTGGCCAACACAAAATGAGCTTCATAAGTTTTTGTTGCTGTTGTTGTTGTCACTGTTTGTGTCCTGGCTTTTCTTTTTGTTTTGGTATTTTTTTGTTTAATTAGTTGTTTTGATTTTGTTATTTTTTTGTTTTGAGAGGAAGGAAGGAAGGAAGGAAGGGAAGGAAGGAAGGAAGGAAGGAAGGAAGGAAGGAA
>LOJH01053253.1:0-14413 GCA_001685095.1 Ellobius talpinus
GAAAGAAGGAAGAAGGAATTCCTACAACCTCCTTCTTGGGTTGATTCATTTTCAAGAAGAAATTAACAAACCAAGTAAATAATCTCTTCAAATTGTCAAAAAAAAAAGAAGATGCTGGAGGTGCAGAGATGGTGATGAGGCACAGGCAGAGGGCAGAGAGCTTCTGTGCAAGCTCCAGGTACAACTTTCTCTAAGAAACCATTCTGTATACAGAAGTCCATCCACATCTAATCTTTGGGGGCTTCGTGGAGGCTTTCTCCAGTAGGCATGTTTGGTCAAATCAGTCACCACTGTGTTCAACTTAATTATCAGCCTCTCTCACATCCCTTACAGTTAGCAGTAGGAGTAGAAACTCCTGTATGTAGCCTCCACTTTAATACTAGCTACCAAGGAGCAGAGGCCAGCCATCACTCCACTCACCAGCATCTAAAAAGACATGTATGACTCTGGAGATGATAAGAATTTTAGGAATTGTATACCAGGAAACAAGAAGTCTGTGAGGATTAGTTTTAATGTCAGCTTGTCACAAAATAGAATCCACTAAGTAGAGAGCCTCACCTGAAGAACTGCCCTAATCATCCATCTTCATTAATAAGGGAAAGTCCTCCTAAAGAGTGCACAGCACCTTCTGGTAGCAGCCCAGACTTTTTTAAAGGGGGCATGGCAGAAGAAACATCCTTTGCCTTTTGTTTGCTTGGCCTTCCTTTTTGCCACCAAGTCGATTTATCTTGTTGCTGCCACTGCTAATTCCTTCACTTATATCAGGAGCAGCATTTTCAAATTCCTATTATTCTCTAAGGACCAGTGGTTCACTTGGAACCTTCCAGGGTTTTTTTTGGGGGGGGCCTAGGTGCTTGACTGAGACTGCTTAGGCACCCAAGCTCAAGGACCAACCATGAACAGGTCCTTGGCTTCTTGGATATGAGATAAACTATTGTTCCTATTTTTAACATAAACTTATTTAATCCTTTTATGACTATATATATATATGGTTCTGTTCCCTAGAGAAGCTCACTAATACCAAGTATGTTAGGTCAAAACTGGGGCTTTACTGTGCTGAGTCTAATCATGTTCTTTGTGGGGAGGACTGTGAAAGCATTTGGAACTAACTTGAAGGGATGTTATGGGTAGTTGCAAAATACAATCAATCAAGGTGCAGATGATGGAGGCCTGGCTTGTGAAATATTTTGGATTAAGAAACTGTCAAAGTGAAACCTTTGCTTACTAAGATGATGGAAATGCATCAGCGAGCTCTGAAGAATTAACTCTGAATAAAAAGAGACTAGAAACATTGAGGTGAGGTCTTGAACGAATTTTCTAAGGTTCAGTACACAGAAGCCATGGTTCAGGGGTTCAAGGATGCATCTCAAACAGGTAGATGAACTTACTTATCAATTGTAAAAGTCTCCCACATGATACTGGTTTGGAACGCATGAAGGTTATAGGATTAATGGGTCAATTATGCTGGTCAGTCTTTAGCAAATCGACAAAAATTAAAGGCAGCTGGGAAGAGCGAACCTCAAGGGAGTAATTACCGCCATCAGATTATCCTGAGGGCATATCTGTGGGGCTCTGTCTTGATTAATGATTGATGCTGGAGTTCCTAGGTCATTGTGAACTGTACCACCTCTGAGGTGGAGGTGGTCCTTGGTTGTATCAGAAAGCTGGGTGAGTAAGAGAACTGAGCCAGTGAGCACCATTTCTCCATGGTCTCTGCTTCAATTCTGGCATCCATCTTTCCTTCTTGAATACCTGTTCTGACTTCCCTCTATGTGGGATTGTGACCTGGGATTTATAAGATGAAATAAGCCTTTTCCTCTCCAAGTTTTTAATTGGTATGCCCTTATCAGAGCAACTATATGAAAACTAGAACAAAGTCCAAATATATACTTTACAATGTCACGAAGATCTATTCAGAAATAAAAGCAAAGTGAAGAAATTATAGGATAAAAGAAATCCAAGGGAACCGATTGCCAACTGACAAGCTTTGAAATCAATGCTAAAGAAAATGAACATGGAAGGGAAATGCATCAGAGGGAAACTTGGTATTTTAGGAATGGGAAGAAAAAAATAGGAAATTTTAAGCATCAGACTTTGTGTAACAGGCCAATCTCTCTGTTTGAATTCATTAAAACATATACTTCAGTTAACATAACAGCCAGTAATGAATAAGGACATTGAATTGGCACTAAAAAGACTCACCCCATAGCAAAGCTAAGGATCTAACTGGGGTTTAACTAGGAAATTCACCTGAACATCTAAAGAATGAAATAGTGGTCTTTCCTAAACTCTTTCAAAGTCTGAGAGATGGAACATTTCTCAGCTTAAGTTAAAGCCATTAGTATCCAGGTGCTGAAGGCTGATGAGAACACGAGAAATGGAAATATAGGCCAATGGTTTAATAAATACTGATGGAGATATCCTCAACTAGAAGAATGTATTAGTGACCTTTTGTGTTACGGTCACAGAATATCCAGGAGAAAAAAACCTATTTGTTTTTTCTCTTGGTTTCAGTCCACTGTAGCAATGAAATACAGAGCTCAGTAGCAGCCTTGTCTATCTATAGCAGTGGGAGTATGAGGCAGCTTGTCTACATCATAGCAGGCAGGAAGCTGTGAAAGAGGCCAGAACCAGAAGTAACCATACTCCTTAAAGCCTGCCCACAGCGATCCACTTCTGCCAATGAGGTTCTACATCCCAAAGATTTCATAACCACCCCCCAAACAGTGCTACCAGTTGGGGATCAGATATTGAAATACATGAGCTGGTGGGAGACATTTCATATTCAAACCATAGCAAATGAAGCAAGAATATTTATGATAATCCCAGTGGATCCTGGAAATGCTTCTCACAAAATCTTATGTGTTTTCGATGTAAAAATCTTTCAACAATTTAGTTATAGGAGGAATCAACCATGACACAAAACCCATATATAATAAAACACAGATGACTTGAAACTCAATGATGAAAAGATTTCATATTTTCCTCTAAGAAAAGAAACAACACAAAGATGCCTATTTTTACCCTTTATATTCAATAAAATTTTGAAAATCTTAAAGCAATTAATTAGACAAGTGAACAAATTAAAGGCAGTCAAATTAAAAAGGAAGAAGCCAAATTGTCTGTGCTTGCAGATGGTATGAAAAACCTAAAGAAAACCCTAAAGATTCTACCAAAATGCTCTTATAATTAGTAAATTAATTCATCAAAAATTCAGAAACTAAAGTCAGCATTCAAATATCATAAGCACTAGTGTACTAGCAAAATCCTACTTGTGAAACTAGTGAATCGTATCCTATTTACAATACTACAAAAATACATAGAAATAAATGAAATCAAGGAAGACAGATACACACACCAAAGACCAATAGAAGACTGATGGGAGGAACTGAGGAGACAAACAAATGTCAAGATGCCCCATGGTTATGGTTGAGAAAATTAATATCATCAAAATGTCCATATGTACTAATGTGATCTACAGATTTACTCTCTCTGAAAATTGCAATGTTGCTTTTTGCATACATAAAGAAATCCTATATTACATATGGATCAATAAAGTATTCTGAGTAGTGCAGCAATCATGAGCAATATTAATGAAGCTGAAGATGCACTAAAACCTGACTTCAAAACTATGGAAATTCACAACTTTGTGGAGCTGGTATGGAAGAGACCAGCAGGATGGAAGACTGGTTCCAGAAACAAATGTACTTATTTAGGCTCAACTGATTGAGTAATAATGGCAAGGTATACACTGGGAAAAAGGGACCCTCTTCAGTAAGTGTATGAAGACCACTGGAAATCATTATTCGCAAAAGCAAAAGCAAACCTAACATCACACCGTACTATAAAAACCAATGCTAAAAGGATTGAAACTTAAATATGGGACCCTAAATTATGTAAGTACTAAAATCAAATATCATAGAAACTCTTTGGGAGGGAGAATAGCTTAGCATCAAAAATATATGTAAGAGCTGAATATGGCAGTGTAAACTTTAACCTTAGCAGTCTGGACACAGAGGCAAGAAGATCTCTGAGTTTTGGGCTAACTTGTTCTACATAGGGAGTTCCTGGTCAGCCAAAAGCTACAGAATGAAACTTTGTCTCAAAGCTACATATACATATAAGAGGGGCCAGAAGGATGGCTCCACAGTCGAGAGTGCTTGCTGTATAAGCATGAACTTGTAAGCTTTGATAACAGCATGTATGGTATTAAAATCTAGGCACTGTCATGCAGGAACCTATAACCCCAGTGCTGCAGCACGCAGACACAAGGGAATCAAGAGAGATTACTAGAAGCTAGATTAACTCCAAGTTTAGTGGAGAGACCCTGCCTCAAAGAAGCAAAGCAGAGAACAATAGAACTGGATACCTGATATCTTCCTCTGTTCCTGCACATTCATAGACATATATACCCTCCACAAACCACACACACACACACACACACACACACACACACAGAGAGAGAGAGAGAAGAAAAAATTATAAGGAAATCAAACTACTCTATATCAAGAAAACAAATAACCTGGTCTACAAATTGGTAACTGATCACAATAAACTTGTCTCAAGTGAAGATGTGAAAATCATTAAAAATGTATAAATGCTCAACATCACTAACTAGAGAAATTCACATTAAAACCACAGCAAGATATCCTTTTACATCTCTTACGTTGTCTATTATCAAAAGTAAGGTCAGCAAGGTGACTCAGAGGGCAAATACATGGCCCCAGAAGCCTGATGACCTGAGTTCTATTCCCTCATCCCAATGTGGAAGGAGAGGACTGACTCCCAAAGTTGTCCTCTGACCTCCACAAATGCATGCACAACCACACTCCCACACATCCTGCACATGCACACACAGACATACCTAATAACAAGGACGATGACTACGTTTTGGAGAAGACATGAAGAGAGGAATCATCTGCATTCGTGTACATATAAATGAGTGTCTCAATCATAAAAAAGGAAATACAATGTCACCAAAAAATTGTAATAGGAATACCATGTGATCTAACAATCCTATTGCTGAATATATATGCAAAGAAAATGAAAACGATGTATAGAGGAAATGATTATGAAAGCCTCTGTGTCCATTATAGCATTAGCAACAAAAGCCAAGATAAGGGCAGAATCAGCCTAAGATTCCATCAGGATATGAATGGGTAAATAAAATGTGTTACACTACACAATGGGATGCTTTTCAGGCTTTTAAAAATAGGAATTTTTATCATTTGAAATGATATTGGTGAACCTGGAGGAGAAGTAAAATAATCTAGACAAATAAAATCTCACATGAACTCAAACATCCATAAAAAATAAAAGTCAGACTCAGAATTGGACAGTGGCTTAGCAGTAACTGGGAGAGTAACTGAGGTCAGCCACTTAGGAAAATAATCCAAAGAGATTTATTTTAGAACATGGTGGTGAGAGTTAATGACAGTATGTGAAATTTCTAAAAACTGCTAAGAAAGTTGATTTGAGACATTCTGTCCTCAATAAATATGTGAAGTAATGCATAAAAAAATTAGATCAATTTGGCAATCCCACAGGGCATGCATATTTAAAGACACATTTTAGGTGATAAATACTTATAATTTCTATCAATTAAAATTTAAATTAGTAAAACACATATAATCTAGCAACGAAAAATTCAAACATTTTTAGGGAATCTTTTATTTATATTGACAACTATAATAAAAATCTATACAGTGGCAAGGCTTCAGCATTCCATTTAAAGTAGTTAAATATTAATTCTGAGAGGGATGTATAAGAATACTGTATCCATTGAACAACCACTGCAAAAATAGAGAGATAACATAAAAAACTCAATAAATAAAAGACATAAGTCATAAATAATTCAATATTTATTGATTGGAAAACTTAACATAGTAAAGACATTTATTCTTCCTAAATTGATGTATAGATTTAATATTATTCTAATAAAAATAATAGCAGGATTTGTGTGTGTAAATGTACTCTTAGGTTCACATAGAAAGATAAATAAATAATAGCTACAAAAATTGGAAAAATAATGAAGTTAGCAGGAAAAATACTGCCCAGCTTCAAGATTTATTAAAAAGTTACAGATTGCAAGACATTGTAGGTTTAGGGAAAGATAGACACACATCAACTTGAATAAACTAGTTGGATCTACACACACACAATATGCATATATATTGTGTGCATGTGTGCATATGAGTGTCTCGATCATGAAGACAAGAATGAAAGGTCACCAAAAATAAGAATACCATATGATCTAGTAATCCTACTGGTGAATATATATTTAAAGAAAATGAAATAAGTGGATAAAAGAAATGTCTGCCTATATATGTGTGTGTGTGTTATATGTCTGTATGTATGTATATGTATGTATATGAGTGGGTGGGTGTGATTGCTGGAAGCTAGAAAAATATAAATAGATAATTACATATATACACATATATGTATATATTTACATCCCTTCCAAAATAAATTCAAATTGATCAGGCCTGATTTGTAAAGCATGAAACCCAAATCTTTTGGGAAAAAATAGGAATGAATTATCTTACATACTTGTTAGGCTAAGAATTCTAAAACACAACATCAAGGATACAACCCAAAAATGTAAGAAAAATTACAGCTCTAGCTTTAGTAATATAAAAAAGTGGGAGGAAGGTGACAAAAGATACTTTTGACAAGTAAATGGGAAGAAATTTTTGACAATAAAATTTTTGATCAAGTAGTTTTATGCAGAATATATAAAGGGCTTTCATAATACAACAACAAAAGAGCAAACCATCTAGGTTTCTTTAAGGGGTGAAATATTGAACCAACATTTCATGAAAGAAAATGTATAATATATGAATGGGTAAATGTACACAAATAGGACTCTAATATGAATAGACTTTAAAGAAATACAAGTTGAAACCCTCATAGGAAGCTGTTATGTTAACAACTAGAAGAGATAAAATTTATTAACAAACTGATAATAGAAGTAATGGTGAGGATTTAGAGTAATTAGAACTCTTACACACTGTCAGTGCAGGTGTGAAATGGTATAAACAGTAAGAAAGTTGTTTTTTGCAGTGTTCTATACTTAAATGGGCAATTACCAGGTGACCTGGTATTTAGATTCCTTCACATTCATTGTAGAAAAACTAAATCTTGCAACAACACAAGAAATCGGTACTGGTATTTGAATGGTTATTAGTTTATTCCTAATTGCTAGAAGTTAGAAACAATATAAATGGGTAGGCAGACAGACTGAGGTCTGTTTGTAGTGTAATGCTACTCAGAAATAAAATGGAAGTAGCCATCAATGCACAAATAAATTGAAGACTCTAAGTGAGAGAATCCAGTCTCATGAGGTTGGGTCCTTCATGTCTCTCTGAAAAAACTTTCAGGGATGACATAGAATAAGTGGTTGGGAAGATCTGGTTTGATTAATTTTCAGTGATGTTTCAGTCTCTTTAAGGATTCTATCTCTTAATTTTACCTCTGGCAAACCAAATAACACTGAAGATCAGGCTAAGCAAGCTCTCATTCCTCTTTTTAAATTCTGAATACAGAGCTATATGAAAATGGGAACAATTAAATACATATAAACATTTTAGCAGTGTAATCAAGAAAATCCTATCAAGTAAAATTTATAACAAAGTTAATTTAACACGCATTACTATTATGAATCGTTACTGGTGGGTCACGTGTTATGCAGTACACTTAAATGACAGTAATTACGATTGCTTTTACAGTCAAACCACTTAAATTTTTTTCTCTGGTACCTATAACTGCTGCCAATGTTTTTAATCCTGATGTACATCATGCACAAAAATCCTTTTCTCTCCGTTGATTTGCAAAAATCTGCATAGATTTAGCTCACAAAAGTCAAAGGCGACTCATATTTGGGGGCACAAGTAACAAGAGAAAGATTGTCTGGAAGTGGAAAACAATTGTAGCACAAAGCTATACAAAATAAATATTGGATTCTGGATGAAAAGAAAGTTAAAACACAATAATTTCTTGTACACTTACTCCTTATGAGATAGGGGGTCTGAAACTTCAGGGATTCAGTCGCAATAATCCAAGACCCCTGACCTACGAAGAGATGTCCTGAGGAAGGACAACAAACGAAGTGCATGAAATGACAAAGGCAGCCTCTGTGAATTCCGCCACGCCATTTGAAGTCAGGGACAATGTGCAATCAGCAAGTTTGAGTGGAGTAACAAAATCTGATAGTTGGGGGTTTTGTTTGCTTGGTCTTGTTTTTAACAGAGGATTGCTGTAGAATATTATTTTAAGATGTGCCACACTTATTTCTGCTGTGGAATATGTGCCTAATGATGCAAAGATGTGTTGCATTCTTTTCTGTTGCATTTGTTTAACTCTGTGAAGCTGTGTTACTTCGCCTGTCTACAACACCTGATTGGTCTAATATAGACATGTATGGCCAATAGCAAGGCAGGAGAAAGGATAGGCAGGACTGGCAGGCAAGGAGAATAAATAGGAGAAATCTTGGAAGAGGAGATTGAGGAACAATAAAAGGAGGAGGATACTCGGGGCTACCCACCGAGCCAAACAGCCAGACTCGGAGTCAGAAGTAAAGAAAAGATATACAGAAATAGAAAAAGATAAAAGCCCAAATGTAAACAATAGATGGAATAATTTAAGAAAAGCTGACAAGAAACAAGCCAAGCTAAGCCAAGGCATTAATAATAATAATGATAATGATAATGATGATGATGATGATGATGATGATGATGATAATAATAATAATAATAATAATAATAATAAAGCCTGTGTGGGATTTATTTGGGAGCTGGGTGGTAGACCCCACGAAGAGCCAAAAAACAAAGAAACAAAAGAGGATAGCTCATTTTTAACTTGAAAAAATGTTGAGCCTTCCTGGGAGGTAGTGATTGAGATGATATATTATAGACAAGGGTAAGGACTTCAGGAAGAGTGGGGTCCCTCTTACCCACAGCACTGAATTCAACCAAGAAAGGTAGAATATGTTTAGTAAGAAGTAAATAAAGACTGGTGTAAATGCCACCAGTGGTGGTCTGGCATGAATGCCCAGCACTCATATGAGTCTGGTTAGAAGTCATCACAAACTTGGAACGGGCAACTTGTATGTGCAAAGCCTCGTTATCCAGTGGATGTGAAGATGTATGAAAGATAAATTCCAAGAGGACTGAAGATAAAGTGAGCAGCTGGGAAGTGAGCTAAGTGGTCCAGAGGAAGCCACATCAATCCTGGGCAGGATTTGGCTGTGGACAGGAAGAAAACATGAGAAGCATAGCAGAGATGAAATTACAGACGTGTGCTTCCTGGTTTCTACTGATGAGAATAGACAGATCTTAAAATATGTCAGAATACTAAAGCTATGTGATGGAGACTTGTGATGTCATCAATTGCTAGGTGACATTGGACCTGACATTGAAAAGGTGAGTGTGGTCAGGACAAGTGGAATTTGAGACATGAATGAAATGGAAAGGCAGTCAAATGCCCACAACTGATGTCAGAGGAGAAGCCAAGTGTAGAAAAGCCAAACTGAAAAAGTAAAGTGTCAGTAGCTGAGAACATCAACAAAATGGATGGGGAAGACATTTTGGACACAAGTTGGACAAGACCTTCGACAATAAAGCAAATGAGGACAGTGCCCTAGGAAGCTAAATCAGAAGCTATATTGAACCCTGCAGGAGGTCACTTCTTCTTCATAGTTAGTATTCATGACAACCAAATTTCAGGTGGATGAAAAGGAATGAAAGGTGAGAAAGCAAAGCTAGGAAGTGAGGGACATTTAGAGTTAAACATCGAGCTTAAAAGACTTTACACAACCATTTCACAATCTCAAGAGAATGGCATGTCATCAGCCAACAGCTGGATTGCATAAATAATTGATCCATTTCATCATAGAGCAAGATATCAAAACAGAGGTTGGGGGGATAGTTGGGGTAAGGTGTTCAACTTGCAAGCATAGGGAGTTCCATCTGAGTCCCATCCCCAGAACAGAAAGAGAGAAAGTGAGGAGTGTCACATACCTGTAATTCCAGAGCTGGAGCTTCACAGAATGGGTGTGGGTAGGGACCAGTAGATCCCCAAGGCCAGCCTAACCTACTTAGTGAACTCCAGGCCAAAAGATATCAGGTCTCAAGAGA
This sequence comes from Ellobius talpinus, assembly GCA_001685095.1. Lineage (NCBI taxonomy): Eukaryota > Metazoa > Chordata > Mammalia > Rodentia > Cricetidae > Ellobius > Ellobius talpinus. The sequence goes on from LOJH01053253.1 coordinate 10,134, forward strand.
AAATTACATGAGTAGTAAGGGAAGCAGGGGACAGCACCCAAAGCCTCCAAGTCCACACACACACACTCACACACATGCACACAGGATAAAAAAAAACCCTTTAAATTGACATTTGTGCCTGTAACTAGAAGGAGAACAGAGAAAAATCATTGGGAGAATACCTATTTTTCCTAATGATTTTCCATCTTTTAGGGAGAAATGATGGAAAGAGAAGCAGAGGTAGAGCTTGCTCCAGCTGTGATTAATTGCCCTGAACCCCAGTGAGGCTATCACCTTGAGACAAGCAGTCTCAGAATTGAGCTTCTCTGTATTCCATTGCCCATTTGTGAAGGAACAAATGCACACCTCCTCTTTCTCAGCTGATAATTTTACATTTTACCACTCAAGGAACATTTCGACACCATCCCTAAACTGATTTCTTAGAAAGTCTGTTAAAAACATTTGGAGGCACATTCTCAAAACGTGTCATGATAGCCTTATGATCATAGAGCATTTTTGATTTGCTGTGAGTGACACTCCTAGCCAGCTGGAGAAAGAATGACTCATTGCTGGGTGAATTATGGGATAGGCAACTCTATGTACGTCTGTATTCCAGTTTTTCAGTGGTCACATGTGATGACAGCCCTGTGTGATAAAATACGACACTTCACATCCAAGGAAACAGATGATAAACATAGCCCCTCTCTCACAATGTGTCAGCCTTCTCCTTCAGGACCTGACCATTCCCAGATATAAAATAACCTCACAGAAACAGACTAACTGGGGTCTTCAGATTTGTGTTCTTGTTTCATTTTCCAGAAGTTTTATTCCACTGCTGTAGAGATGTGGCTTGAGGGTATTAGATAAATGCTAAATAATAATCAGGCTGAGAAAAAGAAATGGATTTCCCAGCATAGTGGGTATAAAGGGAACAGGCTTAATTATTGATTCTCACTCCTGCCTTGTTCACACCTCGGCTCACATTCAAATAACTTGAGGGAGAAAATAGTTCAGAATCTAGTAATTCAGAAACTGTTCCGGGGTTGTTCATGTATCAATTCCACCTCTCCTTTAATTTGGAAACATATTTCTATGTCATTGTAGTAGATCAATAAAGAAAACACAGGAAGCAAACCTAGCAAGGAACGGCCAAGCTGTTACGATTGGAGTTCCTCAGATAGAAGCAGGAGGGGAGTAGTCTTGAGGCCCGGCTCATGGCAAGGCCTGAGGCCACTTTTCTATTGGATTTTAGCTGATTTCAGTTTAGAGATTGCTATTAAGGACCAGAAGAAGAAGAAAAAAAAAAAAACTCAAGGAAATCTATGAGGTAGTAGCATGGATCCTACTTTGGTTTGTTGTAACAGTGAGTTTTGAATCGAGATTTCTCTAGCACTTTGCTAATGCACCACATTAAAAATTAAAGCATTTCCAATTTCTGAAACTAGTTTCAAACAGTCTCATGGTGTGTTTAGGTCAAATCCAGGGAGTAGGTTTGGATGGTGCGAAGTATCTGACAGGCATATTACCTTGTCTGCTTTCAACATGAAATAGTGAATTTGAGCTTACTTAGTGGATTTAAAAAAAAAGTTTACCATAATACCCTTGTTTTTAAAAAAGTTAGATTCTAGAGGTACAGGTGAACCCCTTGGGTTTGGACACAACTTATTCTTATTAGAGGAGTTCTTAGAGGTTGAGCAATTGTTTATTTTGATAGTTCAGCAATATATGGTAATTCAGCTGCAAAGTAAACCAGTGAGGATGATAGCTGATAGGTTTTGTTGAATCATAAGCCCTGAAACAATGGTATTCAGTAGATATAGAAAACAAGAGTAAATTAAGGAATGGTCAAATAAATGTATTGTAGATGACTTAGGTTACCAAGCAAGCCTGGAATCGTTCAGACCAGGACCCACCTTGTGCAATCTCTCAATTATCCTCAAACAGAAATATGGGGAAGGGGAGGCATAATCTTTAATTTTGTATCAATATGTCCAGTGCCACTACATCATTCTGTGATCATGAATGCCAAGGAAAAGTTTAATGTAATTATAATTTGTTTAGGAAACTCACTTCATGATGAATTATAATAATGACTAATTTTTGTNATGGGGAAGGGGAGGCATAATCTTTAATTTTGTATCAATATGTCCAGTGCCACTACATCATTCTGTGATCATGAATGCCAAGGAAAAGTTTAATGTAATTATAATTTGTTTAGGAAACTCACTTCATGATGAATTATAATAATGACTAATTTTTGTTTCTATCCTTGACATTCTCTTCAGTGATTCTCTCTTTAACCTTCTCTTTTTCTTGCCTTCTTTCTTAAGCAATCACTTAACTCCATTGAGTTATTCATTGTAGACTTATTTAATGTGGCTTTGTTTTTTACTTGAAGGACAAATGGAGTAATCTGGGAAAACACACATTACTGTTAATGAGTTTTCATTTAAAGAAATATTATCGTCAAAGATTAAAAAAAAGTTTTTAAAAATTCCCAGAGCCATAAGAATAACAAGGACATGTTTGTAATTGTTCCATAGTCTTGACTTTCTAGATGTTTCTACTGACAACTAGTGAAAGAGAGAATTGAGTCAATTATGTATTCAGTCCAGATGTCAGCAGGGTCACCCTGCCCTTTGAGACTTACATAAACTAACTCCAGCTGACACCCTTGTCTTTAGTAAGAAGCCCAATATCTTCCGGAAGTGTTTTCACACATCTAAACTGTACTTCTCCGTGGCTATTTGTATTTTTAATGATCTATTCTCATTAAACTTAATCTCCTCTCCTGGGGCTGTTCCCATTTTCAAACAACAACCTATCCCCTCATCCCTTTGTCTTCCAAAACTCTGTTTTCACAAGGCAGTTATGTATAACAAGTGGTTGCTACATCACAATAGACAGACATAGCTTTAAAATTAAGTATATTACATGTGGGTTGCTAAAATTCCTCCAACCCCTCTGACCATGAAAATTCTTATCAAAGAGTTCTGAGAATGGTCCCAACCACACAACTGAATTTCTCTTGAGTTGTGGAGGTATTGTCTTAGCAGGTCCCTTCTCTTATTTCTGCTTCTTGAAATAAAGGTTCCCTTTCATATAGAGGAACTCAACTCTCTTCTCATATCCAAGCTTTAAGAATCAAGAGATAATTAAGGCATTTTGCTAAACAAAAGATTTTCCCTTAGGAAAGAATTCTGGCACACTTTGTCAGGGATGATGTTTAGAGTTATTTTCCTCTGATACAAATAGAAAAAAAAAAGCAGACCATAAACCCAAGAATAGAATAGTGTCTAGAATTTGAGAGCACAGATTAAGGTATAGTCTGAACTATCATCTGGCCTCTAATGAGTGTACATTTCATGCTATGCTCAGTCTTACATGGCTGACTATGGCATTCTGACCCATGGAAACAATCCCTTACCTGTTGGGAATTCCTGTTGCGCACATGTCACTGAACATATGATCCTGTCTCCAAAGATAACCAGATACAAATTATTGATGTAAGCTAAAATCAGCCAAAGACTTTATTTTGCCAAAGAAAAATAATACATTTCATTGCTCTTTGTTCTCTAAAGTGAATGCCACAGGAGGTAAAGAAGCCTTGAGGGATTCCAGATCCTGCCCTAGCCTCATACCCTCATGAAGAAGTATTGGCTAACAAAACATAAACTGTGTATGTGAGGGGTTGCGAGTGGGTTCATATGCTACCTTCCCTGGGGATCCTTATAAAATATGTTAGGGGCGTAACTGCAGGTGTACATTTAGAGAGCTACTAGAAATGAGATGTATGTAATGTTGCAGATAGTGCAATATCTGGTACATACACACATTTAATAAATGAAGGGTCAAGTCTTCTTCCCCTTCCTCTGACCTTTGAACTGAAAAGAGCATTTCTGTTTGGACTGCTTTTATTGGACATGATCCCACCTCCAGGGGACAAATAGAACATCTATTCTCTCTTCATGTGACAGGGCTTCAAATACTTAAGATACAACTGTGCTATTTTAACTTTCTGCTCCCCGAGGCCCAATCCTCAGGGCCGCCCCTAGAGCTGCAACAGCACATCAGCTGCAGCCTCTCTTCTCCCTGTCCACGCCTTCTGCGGATCCCAGAGACCACCCCCACCTCTGCCTCCGCTCTCACCTTATCCCTCTGCTCCATCACCCAATTCAGTCACACATTCCATGCTAAACCACAGGCCACACCTTCCAGGTGTGTAGTGATAAGGCGGAGAGCAGGCTTGCTTTTCGTCCCACCCAGCTCCCGCACGGCTAGCTTATACCCCGAAATAACAA
>LOJH01053255.1:0-10200 GCA_001685095.1 Ellobius talpinus
AAGGGGAGATGGGGAGAGAGAAGTGAGAAGGGGAGGATTGGGGAGAGCTTGGGGCAATGGGATAATTGAGATGGAGGAAGGGTGGATATGGGAGCAGGGAAGAAGTTGTCCTAATTTATTGTTTTGAGCAAGATTTTTATTTAAAAATTTAGGAAATGCTTGATTTCTTGTCACTTCTATGACTTGAACATGTAGTTCATTATATACTCATGTTGTAAGTTACAGTAGCTTACATCTTTTATTCTATGTTTTAGAGCCACAGGAACAGTGACAAAAAGTATTTGATTTCTCACATTTCATTTGGAATCAGTGGTTCTTTAATAACTTCTTGATAAACATCATTCATGTTTAAAATTTTGTTTTGTCTCTAAATCTCTGAAAAATCATACACCTTCAACAACCAGCATAAAGTATTTACTGAACTACTCTCATCACCTTGGCTTCTAATACTAAGTCACTCATAGCAGGCTTTAAGGACAATTTAACATTATTGAATTATGACATGACTTGACATTAAAGAGAAACATCTCTGTATTCAGTGTATATAGATGCTTTTGCAAAAATCCAGCCTAAACAATTTCTGTTTCCATTTATAAAAGCAAAGAATAGATTTGGCATAAAGAAATGTGTGGGGCAGGTTTTTCTGGTGTGAGTTAGTAAGCGCTGTGATTTTGTACTTCAGACAGCTGAAGTGGCTCTAGCTAATCTGAAGAACAAATATGAAAATGAAAAGGCAATGGTGACTGAAACAATGACAAAACTGAGGAATGAACTGAAGGCTTTGAAAGAAGATGCTGCAACCTTCTCATCCCTAAGAGCAATGTTTGCAACAAGGTACTTTTTTCTCCCCAAAATTGAGTATTTCAGATGGAAAAACACTGACAATATTCATGAATAAATGTATTTGGTTTTCGTGAAGAAAATGATGAGATACCCACACCAACAAATCTAAGTTAGGACATGTGACTGAATGTCATGGATATAGCAAAGAGAAACCTTAGACCACAGGACAACAGAGGCTCTCGCAGGAATTGGCTTCTGGGTTTCTCACAAAATTCAGTTGTATTTAGAATATGTGTATTTATGGTAACTATAGTGGCAGGACAAAGAAAGAATGGAAAGGGAGACAAGGTCGCCTTTTTGATGAAAAAATCAGCATAACATTCAGGATTAAGAGAAGACATATTTCCTCTTTGAGAAAGAAATTTTAAAAATTTAAAGGGATATTTAAATGCTCAATTTGGCTAATATTTTAATTATTGCCCCCTTTCCATCCATTTTCACAGACATTTGTTTCTTTCAGGTATAGTAATTACCTTACTTTATATTTAAGAAATATTTTCAAGTTATAAAAAAGAATTAATCCAAGGTCCCAGAATTCATTTTTTTCCAGTAAGTTCTGATCTTTCTCATGATCTACATAGACCCATAGTCTTGGTATTAAAGGTTACCGCTTGGACCTCATACATTTTAAACATTTTTTTTCTGTGTAGTACCTCAAACTGTGCTAATTTCAGTTTGTATAATATATTTTGGATAATTTCATGAGCTCATTAACTATCTACTAGTACAGAATAACTGTTACTAATACTTAAACTAAGCAAAACTCCATTGTGAGTTTTCTTCTCACTCTACTTTTTCCAAATATATGTGGTTTAGTGGGGGAAATAACACAGAGCTTGTCTTTGTGCTTCAGTATAAATATATGAAGTGGGATGAAGATGTTCACAATGGCCTGCTGTACCTGAATCAAACTTTTAAAAATCTTTTTTGACAACTCATGGCTTTATTATTTGGCTGAAAACTCATTGAAACTTTAATTTTTTAATTTGGGGAAATCTGCCATATTGATAACAGTGTCTGCTCTATTCTAAAATGAAGCCTGTAAATACAGCTAAAGGAAGAACCGTTCTTTTTATTAACATTGCCATTCTTTTGACTACTGTAGGCATAGCATACAACAAACTTTTTGCGATGGATACAGTATTATACAATACAGACAGCAGTTGTAATATATCTAAAGTAGTGATGGATAATATGTGAAATTATATTATCACCACAAAGCAGCTTCCATAATAACTATCCTTGAGGTTTATCCTGCTTAATTAGAATGTTCCCTTATGGATTCCATTGTGAGGCTGAACCACCAATTACTGAACATGATCTACTGTTTCCAGTTGTCTATTATTGTAGCTAGTCTTTCTTGATGGACTTTCTTTGGACCACTAACCTCCTAAAATGACATGGAGACTTATTAATTATGAAATCTTGGCCTTTAGCTTAGGTTTGTTTCCAACTAGGTCTTATAGCTTAAATTAACCTGCTTCTATTAATCTTGTTCTGCTACATGAATTTTTACCTCTTCTTTATTCTGTATGTCCAACTCCCTTCATGTCTTTCTGGAGTCTGTTCTTGCACCAGATTCTAACCCTGAGTTCCTCTCTATGCTTGGAAGTCCCGCCTATTCTGTCCTGCCTAGTTATTGGCCATTCAGCTCTTTATTAAACCAATCAGGTGCCTTAGGCAGGTGAGGCAAAACATAGACACATCTTCACACAGTGTAAACAAATATTCTGCAACATATTATTGTAGAGTATCTCCATTTTATTGCTAGTAAGATCAGTGCTCTAAATTCCAGTCAAATTTATTATGCTAGTTCCCTTTATCTATGTGGGATTATAACTCAAGACTCCCAGGGGATGCCTGAAACCACTAGTACCAAGCCCTATAGATTATTGTTTCCCTTATATGTGTATGCCTCTAATAAAGCTTAGATTATATTATTAAATATAATAATATAACATTGGTATATATTCTAACAGTATTGCATGATAAAAGTTTTGATACTATAATGGACATCAATATCTGGGCTGAGGGTAAGAGAGGAGTACTTTTTAAATCAAGTTCCAGGATTGTTTCCTCACCCCTTTTTGCTTGGGTTCCAGATGTGATGAATATGTCACACAGTTGGATGAGATGCAGAGACAGTTAGCAGCTGCAGAAGATGAGAAGAAGACTCTAAATACTTTATTGCGAATGGCTATCCAGCAAAAACTCGCCCTGACACAGCGGCTGGAGGACTTAGAGTTTGACCATGAGCAGTCCAGACGCAGCAAAGGCAAACTTGGAAAGAGCAAGATCGGCAGCCCTAAAGTAAGTGGGGAGACGCCAGCCACTGTGCCTACCATAGACACTTACCTCCTGCATAGTCAGGGTCCACAGACACCCACCATTCGGGTCAGCAGTGGCACTCAGAGGAAAAGGTATGCATGCAGCTATTGTCATAGTTTGGTACAGTGGACAGATTTTAGTTGACTGCAAAAAATTCTGTACTTTTGTTATGTAGGATAGAGAAAGGAAAGAAAAAGAAAAAAGTGAAAGCTACTAATGGGCATTGATAATGTTGGTCTTTCTGCCACCCATTCACACATACTGATTAACCATAACATGATTTTTAAGTGTCTGTTAATTGTTTTGCTGCTGTTTATGTACATAAATATGTCTCTCCCTAGCCTCCAACTTAAAAATGGGTAGATAAAGGTTGATATTAAAAGTGAAGCTCTGTGAACATGGTCTATAATTTTGAATTCCATGTCTCTGGAAATGATGCTGTTTGTTATTTTTTCTGTCATGGGGCAAAGATATGAGTTAGTTCTCTAGGAGAAACACGTGTCCATAAGACTATAACTGATGAAAAGTTGTTATATTTGATAGAATGGAATATAATATATATAATCCTTTTCTTAAAAGCAAGTTTTTGTGACTTTTTTATTAGTCATGTTAATATTGCTGAGAATCTACCTTTAAGGATTTTAGTGTCTTGATTTTGTAACCTTTTACCAAATTCTGGTTGCTGAGTTACTTGCCCTGTTTTCAGTTAATATATTTTTTTGTTTGAGAATCTTTTGTTTAAGAATCAAAAATAATACATATATTTTCTATTTGTAGTTCAAAATGTCTAACTATAATAAATTTCTATTCCAATATTCAGAGTAGTTTTCAAAAAAGGTTGTATCCTGATATGGAAACTAACAAATTACAAAAAAAATCTTGACTTTCATTTTTAAAAGATAATTAAATGCCAATATGAATAATGTTGTCACTGGTGAGGTGTTGAAAGGTAATTAAAGTAAAACTTTTTTGTTTCCTATATGTATTTTTCTTGGATCTCCTGCAAGACAATTTTCACCTTCCCTTTGTGATCAGAGCCGTCCCAGGACTTCAGGGGCTTCCTACCTACAGAATTTATTAAGAGTTCCCCCTGATCCCACCTCCACAGAATCATTTCTTCTGAAAGGTTCCCCTTCCATGAGTGAACTCATCCAAGGGCATCGGCTCAGCAAGGAAAAAAGGTTAACCGTGGCTCCACCAGGTAAACACTTTTTCCTTGGGTGCATGTGATGCAAATGACAGTTAAGTAGACAGCTCTCCTCTTAGCCCACCTTGCAAGCTAAACTGTGACAACAAGGAACTTCTGTCGCTGAAGTGAAAGCTTATTTACAGCTAGCTTTCTGTTTCCACAGCCAGATGCCAGGCATGTCTTAGGATTTGCCAAGAATTTTTTACCATTAGCCTAGGAAAGAGAAGGAAGGTTGGAAGAATGGGATAGGCAAAGAGAAGTGAGCAGTAGGTCCAACGCAGGACATGTGTGCATCCTGTCTACAGTTTTGTAGCTCATGGCTGTCCCACCTTGGTTAGTGTTTGTTTTCTCTTAACATTGTCAATGAAATTTCAGCAAAGAGAGCCATATTTATAACAAGCTTTTAAGGTTAATTTTTTTGTAGTGACTCAGAATGTCCAAATCCTTGACAGTTTTACTACTTAGGATCATTCAGGTTTTTATATCATGTTCTCATAGTGACACTTGATTGATGCCTACCAGTGTTCCACAGTTTATTGTAGCTTCATTGTTTTGTACCTTTTCTTGTTTTCACCCCCGTAAGAAAAGGTCTAAATAAAAATGTGGTTTATGCCTTAGCCAGTAAATACAATCTTTTGTGAAGTCCCTGCATAGTTCAAAGGTAGAAAACAAGTTCATGAAACAAAATAAACACAAGTCAGCCATTACCTGTCTGTTACAGGGAATATAAAATTAAAATAAGCTAAAATATTTGTTAGCAGTTACAGGACCAGGAATTTCATGTGAACATCTTTATTTTTGGCCTTTTGAAAGATTTTTGGGTATGTGGCAGCTGTAGACTGAGTCTATATTCATGACTGTCAGCTATGCTGTTAGGTGTGGTAGGTCCTACTCTGTGCCATAATCCCTACCACTTCCTACTGATTGTACCCAGCTTTTGTACTTGTTCCTGTATCTTCTTCCCTCCACCTAGCAACTAAAGTGCTACCTTTGCCAAATTTTATTTTTAAAAATTTTAAACTTCAAATTTTTTTAAATTCCTTTTTGGGAACCCCAGCCTTTGGATTTCTATTTTCTTATCTGTTTTATGCTATCAGCACACTGATTGGGATTAGAATATGTGGTCTAGGAGGTTGCAGAGATGGTTTAGGGGTTAAGAGCACTTGTTCATCTTTCAGAGAACCTGAGTTTGTTTCCTAGCACCCACAGAGTTGGTGACTTATAATCATCTGTAACTCCAGATCCAGGGGATCAGACACCCTCTTCTGACCTTCATGGACACCAAGCATGCCCATGGTTCACATACATATATGCAGGCAAATCATATATAAAAATGAAATGAATAAACTGAATACCCAATTTTAAAAAATGTGATCTTAGAATGTCCAGCAGATGTTTACTATTCTAAGAATTTTTGAGGAAATCAGTAATACTAATGATTTAAAATGGCATAATAGTTAGAATTCATGCACTCATACATAAATATGTACACACATGTACACATGTACACATCTATGCACATATACACATCTACACACACATATACACATATACACACCTATGCACAAACATACGCATATTCACTTGTATCTATACACATCTAAGTAATTAATATCCTGGATATTTTTTATTTCATAATCCACTTCCTATTGTTTATACCCTTTAAGAAAGTACCCAAAGAAAGAAAGGAAAGCACCTGAAGTATTCTGTGATCCACCAAAGTGGTGATGACTTATCGGGGTATATGATGTAGGTAAAAGTCATTAAAATCTTTCTAGGTTTCAAATGGATTTAGTAGTGCTGCCTCCTTAGAAAATAACTGATATAATTAATAAGTAACTCTTTTGTATTTAAATATAAGGAAACATATTAATAACATTAAAAGTTAATGAATATTAGTAGTAACTTTTCATCATTGTATGGCTGTCTGGTCCTTATGTTCATTAATATGTATTTACATCATTATCATTAAATTATAAAAGCTATTAATATAAACATTTTCATGTTGCTACTTAGTTTTACTTTTGAGATTAATTATTGTATCTTTAAAGATTTATTTTATTGAACAAATATACTTATTTTTTATTAGTAAATAAAATATTTTACTAAGATTATGTATATATGCATGTGTACACATGGGTGTAGATGCCTTTGGAAGTCAGAAGAGGGCATTAGATCCCCTGGAGCTGGAACTTCTGATGTTTGTGAACTTTCCAACAAGAATGCTTGGAACAGAACTTAGGTACTCTAAAAGAGCAGTATGAACTCTTAACTGCTGAGCCATCTCTTCTTTCCTTTTAATTTTATTTTTATTTCATACATTATTTTTACATCAATCTTTCTTTCCATGCTTATCCATTGTTTTGTATATATGTAGGATGCTATTTGACATAGTTTCATGCTTTCAACTTCTCATCTTTTTGGTCTTGGGCTCATAAAATGATGGATTAAAAGTTAAATATCTTTGTGGTTTTTGCTCCATTTTATTGTTGCTTTGGAAAAGTTGTATTACTATACAATCTGCCCTATGAAACTTTTCACACATTCTAAATATTTCTAATTCTTTACATACTCTATAATATCTTCAGCTTTAAAATCCCTAGCATATTGGAGTGAAAGTACTATTAAATTGTCTTAAATTCTTTAGTTTTGAGAAACTAGAAAAAAATCATTAGATATGAGTACTATACACAAATCAGAACTATAAATCTATGAAATTCAGAGTCATCAATAGATCTAAAAGTTCCTCTCATGAAAACAGTTTGTTGATCAACTTTGTATTTCTAGTCATTTATTTATAGTTAAAATAATGATTGAGGAAAGAAAGTGTTATTGCCCAAGGAATAATTTTTATTACATACTATTAAACCAACTGCCATATTTGTTTATTTATTAATAATTTCTTATTTATGTGTTGAGTGTTTCACCTGCATATATGTCATGTACTATATGCATACCTAATGTAGGGCTTGAAACTAGAGGAGGGGATCAGATTCCCTGTTACCAGAGTTACAGATGACTGTAAGCTGACATGGGATGCAGGGTATCAAAACCTGACCTATGGTAAATCAGCCATCTACCTGTCCCCAAAATTAACCAGTTTAAGCCTTAATAAATTCTTGTCATAAATATTTTCAAAAAGATTCTAGTAGTGGAATTATTATAAAAATTGATTAATCATACACACCAACAATAGTTTCTAGAAATATCTATGTTATTGTCAATATATATTACTTTTATTAACATGAAATACTGTTTTAGATACTTTTTAAGGTTTTATTCATAGTTTTATTATAAATTGTTGAATACCCTAAAAATTTCTGACAGATAATATATATTAATATTTTTAAAGGGAAAGTCCCTTATTTTAGAATTTTTGATAATCATTTTATAAAATATACATATAACATTTTATTTTAATAAACAGATAAGAACATTTATTTTTCTATTGAGGATTCTTGATGCAGTTATATCAATAAAAGTGAAATTAATCTTTTTTATCCTTAGGTTGAGGAATTGAGACATAGATCTCACTTAAAAATTTAAGATAGAGAACATGAAATGTTTTTGTCTTCTATAATAAATATATAAAAGCATACTTAATTTGGTTCATTTTATGAGATTGTCAGCATAAGATCCCACCTTTTTGTTAATTTTTTCCAGCCCCATCACAGTTTTCCCTCCCTTTCTCCTCTCCTCCAAGTCACTTCCCAACCTCCCCTCTTCCTCCACCCCCAATTCACTCCTCTCCCTTTCTTTTCAGAAAAGGGCAGTCCTCCCATGTATCTTAGCCAGCCATGGCATCTCAAGTAAGATGTGGCACCTTGCAGTAAGACTAGGTATCTCCTCTCCTATTTATGCTGGATAAGGCAATTCACTAGGGGAAAGAATCCCAAAAGCAGTAACAGAGTCAGAGACAGCCACTGTTCCCACTTTTAGGATTCCCACAAGAAGACAAAGCTACACAACTTTAGCATATGTGCAGAGGACCTAGGTCAGTCCTATGTAAGCTCTCTGGTAGGCAATTCAGTCTCTGTGAGCTCCTATGAGCCCAAGTAAGTTGATTCTGTGGATTTTCTTGTGGTGTCCTTGGCCCCACTGGCACCCTCAGTTCTTCTACAGGATTCCCTGAGGTCTGCCTAATGTTTGGCTGTGGATTTCTTTATTTCCATCAGTTGCTGAGTGAAGCCTCTCTGGTGACAGTTAGGCTAGGCAACAACCTATGAGTATAACAGAATATCACTAGAAATCATTTCATTGATTTTTTTTCCAGTCATGTTTGGTTCTATCCTAGGTCTCTGGACTGTCCAGTCTCTGGGTCCTGGCCCTCTTGACGTTGTCAGGGGTGGTCTCAAGCTGGATCAGTCGTTGGTTGGCCACGACCTTAATTTCTGTACCACCTTTACCATAGCATATCTTGTAGGCAGGGCAAATTGTAGGTCAAAGGTTATATGAATGGGTTGGGGTCCCAGTCTGTCCACTAGAAGTCTTGCCTGGTTACAGGAGATGGCCAGTTTAGGTTCTATATCCCTCATTGCTAGAAGTCTTATCTAGGGTCACCCTAGGAATTTCCATTGCCCTAGGTTTCTAGCTCATCCCAGAGATTCCCCTGATTCCAGTTGTCTTTCCCAGTACTCTCCCCCTCCCTCTTCGTCCCAACAGATCCCTCCTTTTCCTATGTCCACTTCCACATCCAACCATACCCGTTATGTCTATTCTATTTCCTCTTCACAGTAGGATTCATGTGTGTCCCCCTTAAACTCTCCTTGTTGCTTAGCTTCTTTGGGTCTTTGGATTATGGCATGGTTATCCTTTACTATAGAGCTGATAGTCCCCTATAAGTGAGTACATGCCATGTGTGTCTTTTTGGGTCTGGGTTACCTCACTCAGGATGATCTTTTCTAGTTCCATGCATTTCCCAGCAAATTTCATGATGTCATTGTTTATAACAGCTGAGTAATACTCTATTGTGCAAATGTACCACATGTTCTTCATCCATCCTTCAGTTGATGGGCATCTAGGTTTTTTCCAGTTTCTGGTTACTATGAATAAAGCTACTATTAACATGATTGAACAGGGGTCCTGGTGGTATGGTAGAGTGTCCTTTGGGTATATGCCCAGGAGTGGTATAGCTGAGTTTTGAGATAGGTTGATTCCCAATATTCTGAGAAACTGTCATATAGATTTCCAAAGTGGCTGTACAAATTTGCATTCCCACCAGCAATGAAAGAGTGTTCCTCTTATTCCACATCCTCGCCAGCATGAGCTATCACTTGTGCTTTTAATCTTAGTCATTCTGACAGGCGTAAGATAGAATCTCAGTCATTTTTATTTGCATTCCCCTGACGGGTAAGGATGTTGAACATTTCTTTAAGTTCTTGACTGTTTGAGATCCCTGTTGAGAATTCTCAGTTTATATCTGTACCACATTTTTAATTAGATTATTTGATTTGTTATCTATTTTCTTGAGTTCTTTATAGATTTTGGAAATCAGCCCTTTCTCAGATGTGGGGTTGGTGAAGATATTTTCCCATTCTGTAGGCTGCCATTTTGTCCTTTTGGTGGTGTTCCTGATTTACAGAAATTTTCAGTTTCATGAGGTCCCATTTATTACTTGTTGATCTTAGAGCCTGCATGACCAGAGTTCTGTTCAGAATGTTGTCTCCTATGCCAATATGTTCAAGGCTATTCACCACTTTCTCTTCTATCAAGTTCAATTTTATGATTTTATGTTGAGGTCTTTGATCCACTTGGACTTGAGTTTTGGGTCTGATCCTTTTGGGAGGAATTTCTACACACACACACACACACACACACACACACACACACACACACACACA
>LOJH01053259.1:0-12215 GCA_001685095.1 Ellobius talpinus
GGTCAGCATATGATTTGCGGCTGGAGCGCGCCATACGTGATGACGAATGATGCACGATATGCCCTACGCGCCACTCGAGATGACGCATGAAGAAGGCTAATTGCCACGTGGCGACAGTGGCACCCTACAAGAAGATCTAGACATAATTTGAAAAAAATTACAAGATATAGGAATACAAGAATCAAATACCAACAATAAAGAAACACACATTAGGACACACCATCATCAGATTACTAAATATATAAAACAAAAAATATTGAAAATTACATGTGAAAAAAATTCACATATAAAAGAAACTAATGAGAATACCAACCAGTTCCCAATTTCTAAATGGAAATTCTGAAAGACAGAAAAGCTATTGGCTATACACTCCAACTTCTAAAAGGCAATGACTGTATCCAAGTAGTCTTTTGTACCCATAAAATATTATGTGACATTGTTGCAAAAGAAAGATTTCCAGATAGCCTAAATGCATTGATAAAAAAGCAAAAAAATGAGTATTGTCCTCAATACTCAAAATTGAACATAGCCAAGTAATTCTAGAAGGAAAACAAATACAACCTTATGTATAATGTATTGATGAAAGTTTCTATCCTGCCAGTCTTACAGCCATTCAGTTCCAATGAAACACACATAGGCTTATGTTAATTATAAACTGTATTGCATATCATCTCAATCTTATTAACTAGCTCTTACAACTTAAAAATTCTTGTCTATGTTTAGCCATGTGTCTTGGAGCCTTTTCTCAGTGAGGCATTCTCACTTTGCTTCCTCTGTGTCTTGCTGGTGACTGCATCTCTGCCTTTCCTCTTCCCAGAATTCTCTTAGTCTTGTCACCCTGCCTATACTTCCTGACTGGCAGATGTGAGATTCCCCTCTGTTTACAATGAATATGGTTTATTACCATGGTTAATAATGAAGTTGTTTTAGCTGGGAGGAAGTGGCACATGTTTTTAATCCGAGTACTTGGCAGATCTCCTGGTCTACAAGAGCTAGTTCTAGGACAGTCCCCAGAGCTACAGAGGAGCCCAGTCTCAATAAACCAAAAAAAAACAAAACAAACAAACAAACAAACCAACTGTTCTTTCCAAGGGCATTGCAGAGTACAGGAAATACAAGTGGAGGAGAGAAGAAGGAGGAGTCAGTCAGTGCTATGTAGTCACCCAAGAAGAAAGATGTAACAAACCACAAGCCATATAGTAAAGCATAAAATAATAGAAATGGGTTAACTTAAAATGTATGTGTTAGTTAATAAGAAGCCTGAGCTAATAGGCCAAACAAGATGTAAGTAATATAAGCCTCTGTGTGTTGCTTTGGGACTGAACAGTTGTGGGACCCAGCAGTACAGAAAGTTCTGTTTACACCAGGCTATTGGTCAATCAGTGTTTTATTAAACCGATATGAATGATAAATTTTCACAGTGTACAAGAGCATTATCCTACAGCAATAATGAAAAACAAGTCACAACTAAATACACAGGCTATGAAAAAGTATCAAAATAACACAATGTACATCTACCTTTTAATAACAACTCTAAATGTTATTGCCTTCAACTTTTTAATCAAAAGACACAGGTTGCCTGAGGTGTTAAGTAAACAAAAGACCACTATCTTCAGCTCTAAGGATAGGCACAATTATTAGTGGAGTAAAGTATTCTAAGCAATTGGGAAAATGAAGCAAGCAGGCATTACCATCCTGATAACTGATAAAATATACAGCAAACTTAAAGTAAGTGAAATAAATAACAAAGGATAATTCATTACAATAAAGTGATGAGTTAATCAGAAATATACCATAATACTAGACATATATGCACTAAATTCTTGTGCACCATTTCCTTACAAAGTATTGTAATGGAATTAAAGATAGTAATTAATACAAATCTAATATAGTGGTTTGAATGAAAATGTCCCTCATAACTGATTAAGAATAGCACTATTAAATGGTGTACACTTGTTTGACTAGGTGTTGACTTGAAGGAAAACTGTTCATGGGGGTGGACATGAGGTTTCAGATTCTTAAGCCAGGCCCATGGCACTTTCTCTTCCTGCTTCCTATCAATCCAATTGTAGAATTATCAGATACCTCCAGCACATGTCTGCCTACATGCTGCCACATTCCCTGTAATACTGACAATGGAACAAACCTCTGAAATTTGAGCCAGTCACAATTAAATGCTGTCTTTTACATGAGTTCTCATTGTAATGGTGTCTTATTAGAGCAATACACCTCTAGCTAAGACACCTAATAAGTGAACAATTTCAACACATCAGTTTTTCCAATTGATGAGTAATCTGGAAAAAAATGAAGAAACTTCAGAAGTAAATGCCATCTTACATCAAATGGACCTAGTAGGTATCTACAATTATCCCTCTCAAATGATAGATCTTCTCAAAAACAGAACATTTTGGGACACTAAACATACCCTAACATATACAGAAGACTTGAAAATATTTCAGGTATTCTAACTGATATTTATGCTATAAAATCTAAAATCAAATAGACAAATGTCCAGCACTTCTACAAACTCATGGATATTAACATCATTGCTGAATTTTAAATGTCTCAAATAAGAAATGAAGAAATATGTAAAACACTTAAGAATCTAAAGGAAAATGAAAACACAAGGATCCTCTGCAATACATAAGAAGCAGTTATAAGAGGGAAGTTCATAGCTCTTCTTAACAAAAAATAATTTTTGTTAAAACAGATTCTTATTACCATTTCCTCGCACCCACAGGCCTCCCTACTCATTAAACATGGAATAGTAAAGCTGATGCTTACATGAAGCCTTCAACACAGTGTTCTTGGGTCTTTGGTGAGGGAAGGTAGCCTGCAGGCCAACAAAAAGAAATAAAAACACAAATCCTGTAATAAAACTTTTGACCTACATCTGTTATGACTGAAAGATATATTAAGACAATGGGAACACAGAAATTGTGTGAGTAGCCAACCAATATCTGCTTTGACTTAAGGCCTACTGCATGAGGTGGAACCATACCTGACGCGGTTTGGGAGACCAGCAACCAGAGACTAGATGATCCAAGATGTAGGGTAAAACAAAGTAATACTGGCCAAAGAAAGTACCAATAAAATGAATCTTAATGATATTTTGTTACACTCATTGGTCAGTTCCTTACTCAGTCATCATTAGAGAAGCTTTATCCTGTGGCAGACCAGAACCAAAACCAGAAATTATATGGAAAGAGTGTCCTTGGAACACACAACTCCAAATAGGATGTGTTCATCAAATCCCTCTGAGCTCAGGTATACCCACAAATGTAGAGGTGAAAAAAATTTAAGAGTTGGGGGAATTGAGAGCACAAGAAAAGAATGGATCTCTGAATCAACTGAGAGGGCTCATCTGAACTCTCAGAGATGGAAACAGCAAACACAGGGAGTACAAGGTTCTGATCTGGGTACTCTGTGTGTATAGCATAGGTTTCAGTTTAGGATTTTATATTATTCTTGAATATTATATCTGTGGGACTCTGATGCTTGTTCCTGATCATGGGGCTCTTTCTTTCTGCTGGGTTACCTTGTCCAACTTTGTTGTGATGATTTTTTTATCTTATTATATATTACTATGTTATGTTTGGTTGTTATCTCGAAATAGCTTGTTTGGTTTTTTTTTCTGCTGAGAGAGAGAAAATTTGTAGTTTTGGGAAACAGGAGAAGTGGAGGGGAAATGGGAGTATTAGATGGAGAAGAAGCTGAAATCAGGTTTTATTGTGTGAAAAAATATTTTTCAATTCAGGAGAAATAACAAAGTTTCTATTAGGTTTCCGTACTATTCCACAAGTGCCCCATAATTTTAGATGTCTTTCCACATATTCTCTTCCCAAAATCTCCCCTCCCCTCCCCACTTAATCCTCACAGTTCAGCATTCCCCTGTACATACTTATCTATTCTATTTTCCTTTCTTAACATGATCTATCTGTCCTCTTGAGGCCTTTATTCTATACCTACCCTCTGTGATTCCACAGATTGTAGCTTGGTTATCATTGTCTTAAGAGCTAATATCTACATATGAGTGAATAAAACCATATTTGATTTTCTGAGTTTGGTACATCACACTCAGGTTGATGTTCTTTTCTATTTCTATACATTTGTTTGCAAATTTCAAGATATTTTTAATGGCATGAGATGACACTTGTGTCTTTGCCTCTATGAATGGTGTAGGACGGAATCTCAAAGCAGCTTTGGTTTGTATTTCCTTGATTGTTAAGTATCTCAAGCATTTCCTGTGGTATTTCTCAGCCATTTGGGTTTCCTCTATTGAAAAGTCTCTGGTTGGATCTATACAGCATTTTTTAATTGCATTATTTGTTATTTTGGTATCTAGTTTCTTTAATTCTCTCTCTATATTTTTATATTAATCCTCTATTGCATGTGGACCTGCTAAAACTCTTTTCCCATTCTGCCATTTTGTCTGAATGATGGTCTCCTTTACTGTGTGGAAGCTTCTCATTAGAATCTATTCATTAATTTTTGTTCTTACTGTATATGATAATGGTATTCTGTTCCAAAAGTATTTTCCTGTATTCATGAGTTCAAGGATATTCCCCTCTTTCTCTTCTATTAGATTAAGTATATTTGGTTTTATTTTAAAATCATTGATCCATTTTGACTTGAGTTTTGAGAGAGATGATAATTATGGCTCCACTTCCATCCTTCTTCCTACAGCCATTGTGTTTGACCAGTACCAAGCTTTGTAGAGTCTTTTTTTCCAGTTTTTATTTCTGACGTCTTTATCACAATTAAGGTACAAATAGCTGTATCAATTTATTTATGGGTCTTCAATCAGTTGCATTAACCAATGTGTCTGGTTTTGTGCCAAAAGCATGCTGTTTTGGTTACTATACTTTTGTACTACAATCTGAAAGTGGGGATGCTGAGACCTCCAACATTCTTTTATTTCTTAAGATTATTGTAGTTATCTTGTTTATTTTTGTTGCTTGTTTGTTATGTTTTTCCTTATGAAGTATAATTGATCTTTTATATTCTGAAAAGAGTTGTGACAAAAATTTTAAAGGGGATTGCACTGAATCGGCAGATTGCTTTTGGTAAGATGGCATTTTTCTACAATGCTAATTTTGCCTATCAATAAGCATGAGGCTCTTTCCACTTTCTGATATCTTCTTCAGTTTCTTTCTTCAAAGACTTGAAGGTTTTATCATACAGGTCTTTCACTTGTTTGGTGAAAGTTACCAAAGATATTTTCTATTTGTATATGACTAATGTGGAGTGTTTTGCTTTCCTAATTTTTTGGATATACAAGAATTTTTCCTATCAACCTGTAGATTCCAAAGCTTAAAAACTTACTTGAATAATTGGTATCACTTATCTCTTGTTCTCATATTCTCTTCCTTTCCACTTCCTATAGTACTGACTCCTACAGTATTGAGACAGCTATAGAAATGAGGACATTGTGAATTTCTATGATTTTACTTCACTTCCTGTTCCTAGACTATTCACACTAACTCTTAATCTCATTTGTTTATTTGCCTTTGTTTTGGACTCTTGTGATTAGAATCAGTCTCTCCAGGATCATTATGTAAATTTATAATATTGTTGTCAACTTCTGTGACATTTGCAGGCTAGGCACAAGGTACATTGAAAAGGCAATATCTTGCTCTTGAGAGGCCTGAATTCATAATCACACCTGAAACATAAAATAGGGGGTCTAAATCACATAACACTACATATTTTTTTAACAATATCCCTTCTGACTCACCCAGAGAAGAGACATTAAAGGAAAGTGTTCCCTATGTAAAAGACATTTCATCTGTAGCTCTAGGAAAGTGAAATTTGTGTAAGAGAATCAAGAAGAACAGGTAGAACATAGGCTCCTGGGGTCATATCCAGAATTATTCAGTGAACTATCAATTGGCCTTATCAAAACTGGTTTAACTTTTCTACTGCTATGCCACAAGGAGAACTTGTTCATGCTATCCTCAGGTCCCCCAAAGAAGTCACATACATGTCATGCAGCATGTCCCACTTTAAGGATTATGAGAAAGACAAATCTTAATTTTTTGTAGAGAACTATAAAAAATAATGAAAATTAAAAATAAACCAAGAGCAACATTCAAATTAATGATAAATGATGATAAATGCACAATTATTTAAAGTTAAAAAAGAGATAATTTAAAAAAAGGTACTATCTTTTCAGCAGGGGATATCTTGAGGTGTTCATGAAATAGTTTTAATTTGTTCATGGAGAGAATGAATACATATATCTATATTAGAGCCATTTTATATGCTTCTATTCACAAGGATAATCAGAATCATTGTAAGGCAATGGTGTAGCACAGATCCATTAATAATTTTTATGACAAGCTGTAGTAAGTCTAACCTTAATATTTTGAATCTGTTTTATAAATCTCCTTTCTTCAATGCATTAACCCCATCAATAGGGCCTTTATTAATAGATTCTTGAGTAAAGAGAGAAGCAGAAATATTTTAGACAATGTATTAATACGATCAGCTACATGTATTTGTTGTATAAGGACTTCAGTAGATACAGATACAGTTTCAATGATAGCAATTAGCTCAGTAATATCCAGGAGCAGGGCTGTAATAAAGTGTTTAGGGTGAGAAATCAGCTTAATTGTAGTTTCTATAACATAAATACCTGGATTATCATGTCAAAGTATACAATGTTTAACAGATAGTGGACTATAGGGAGGTTAATGGACAACCACAAAATAACTAGAGACATAGTTAAACTGATACAATTAGTAATAAAGCAGTTATGACAAAATATTTGGTAAGTAGTATCATTTATGAAACTGAAAGTGAGCAAAGAAAACCTTCAACAAGGATCACAAAAGGTACAGTAACACAACCTTGTAATCTAGAATAAACGGGAAGTTTGTAAAGGTCTTTCAGTAAAAGTATAATTAGTAACTATGAAGACTTTATACAAATATCTTTGAAGAATTAAATGTAGTGAATATTCGGGTAAAAACATGGAAATGACCTACCTTTGGATAATCAATGATCCACAGGAGTTAGTTTTAAAATAAGACTGTCAGACCAAGAAAAGGAGGGATGTGAAATAAAACAATTTCTATAATCTATACAGGAACTGGAAACTGACCAATAATAAATCTCATCATTGTGTCCTTAATTTTATAGATGACTCCTTTATTACGGGAAACACAGGGCAACCATTGTGTATACTTTGTCATAGGACAAATGTGATTGCATTTAGCATTATTTATAGAAGAGGGCATAATAATAAGAGGGTTTTTTGGTAGTAGCCAAAGCTGTTAGAAAGAGCCTATCTGTTACCAATACAAAGTCCAATGTCCAACATGACAATTATCCCTACATCACCTACCTTTGGGCAAATCAGCTAACAAAGTCCTAAAGAAATACTAACACCTCCTGAGGGAGAAGAAATTAGCAAGAGTAGAAATAAATAGCCTATTTGTCTAATAGGAATAATTTAGTGAAGAAGGGTTACATCTACTTTTTGAATCTGAACAATTTCTTCAGCACTTGATGTCAATGCCTTGACTTGGCCCCAAGTTGGCAAAGAAATGATCCAGGTTGTCTTTGCATGTCATAACAACTGTAACTGTAAGTTGTGAAAACAGAGAGGTAAGTGTATCATCAGCTTTAGGTTAACCATGATCCACTATGTCTTTCTCCATCATCAATGGCTATAGCTAAGGAGAGCACTGTTAGGGCTCAGACAAGGTCTGTAATATCTCTGATTCAACAGGAAAAGAGGTGGATTTCAAAGGTCTAGCATATGCTCAAATCAAATGATCTGGAACTCTGAGTGATGTACTAACATCCTGTAGAAAGATGCATGCAAACCCTCTTCTGGAAGTCAAAAAGACATTCAGTCCCTTTAATTTTTTGTTAATACATTTTCCATCTTACCATAGGTTTTTTGTGTAATTAATAATCAGAGTATCTCTAAAAAGCATAAATGCCTTCTGAGTTTAAATTAAGATATGTACAATCAACATTGATTTAAAATGCAAAATGGGGAGAAATATACTCTCCTTATTGAAGCTTATGGAGCTGGGAATGGTACTAATGTAATCAATTGAAAAGGGCAATTTTTATGATTGAATTGAGGACTGTGATGCTTGTAGCAAGGAAAAAATGTAGTCTGTGAGACAGGAAGCACAGCAATTTCAATATGAGGAAACAAACATGCAATGTAACAGGAGTCAGTATAAAGATTGAAAGTTTGATTAAGCAAAGTTGCAAACACATTTAAATAGCCCCTAACTCCACTTTTTGAGCTGAACTTTTATTAGTTTGAAAAGAATTTGACCTTTCTAATGGTGTTGCTTCATTTGTTATTGATGAAATACTCCTAAAGAAGCCGGTACAGGCAAAAGTTCTGTTTTAAAAACTTTTGGAAAAATAAAAGAGTGTATCTTTAAGAATTGCTGCATTTGGTGAACTGACAAATAGTGTTTAAATGTCCCTGTAAATCTAACTGTGGCAATCTGTCAAGTATCTAAATCATTGAACAATGTGGTCCACTGGTTGGTGGTGTAAGGTGTAATTATCTCAGAAACATATTTGCCAAAAAGTTCATTGCTTCTTTTTCTACCTATTTCCAATAAAATAGCCACTGATTCTAATAAGGAACAACAATTTGCTTGGTAGTAGCAGGAAGATAAAGTCATTATAAAAGTCCTTCTTGCTATAGTCAGTAGTTGCTTATTTGATTTATTTGAGTAATTTGTAAGGATAAATGCAAATCAAAACTACTTAGAAATTCTATCTAATACTTCTCCGAATGGTTAAGTTCAATGACACAAGTGATATCTCAGGCTGATTAGGATGTATTGCAAAGGGAAAGCATCTTCATTGCTCAAAGTGCAAAGCTGTACAATCACTGTTGAAATCAATAAGGTGTATCCACAGAAAATTAAGAATTGGCCTACCTCAAGACCAACATATACCATTTCTTAATATACACCCAAAGGATACTGTAGCAAATAGCAAAGACACTTGCTTACCTGTGTTCATAGCAGCTTTATTCTTAATAGCCAGAAACTGGAAAGAAACTAGATATACTTCACTTCAAGAAAGGGTAAAAAAAATGTGGTACATTTACACAGCTGTGTATTCCTCAGCAGCTAGAAAAGTGTGACATTGTGCAATTTTCAGGCAAATTGATGGAACCACACTGAGGAGGCAACCCAGACCCCAACAGACAGTTATGATATGTAAGAACTTTTAAGTGGACCGTAGTTATTATGTAAACTATATTACAACCCACAGACCCAGAGAGGGTAAATAAAAGGTAGGGCTCTAGAGGGAAGCATTGAGTTTGGGAAATCTGGCAGAAGATGTGGAAGGATTGTAGAAGCCAGAGGGGTCAAAGATACCAGGAGGAAAAGACTGACAGAATCAAATAAGCATGGCCCTTATGGGCTCAGAGAGTGACCAAAAACTCAGAGGGTGAATGGGTCTACACTAGCTTTTCTTCATCATGTTGTGCTCATTTAGCTGGCACATCACATGTGGTTGGTTCGCTTGTGGTTTTGGGGGTGGAAGTGTCTCTGACTCTTTTGCCTATTTTGGGAACACTTTTTTTTCCTACTAGGTTGACAAGTTTAGCCTTAATATGAGGGTTTGTTGCTATCCTTATTGCACCTTGTTATGCTCTATTCTGTTGATGGTACTGGGAGGCCTGCTCTTTTCTGAAGGAAACTAGATTAACAGTGAATCTGTGGGAGATGAGAGATGAGATTGATGGAATTGAGGCTGCTGTGGGCTGTATTGTATGAGAGAAGAATAAATTAAAAAGATAGGAATCACATGTACTCACTCATAAGTGGTTTTTAAACATAAAGCAAAGAAAACCAGCCCACAAATCACAAGCCCAGAGAACCTAGACAACAATGAGGACCCTAATGGATCTAATCTACATGAGAAGTAGAAAAAGACAAGATCTGCTGAGTAAGTTGGGAGCACTAGGACCTTGGGAGAGGGTTGAAGGGGAGGGGAAAGGCAGACAGGGGGGGCAGAAAAAAATGTAGAACTCAATAAAAATGAATGAAAAAAAGAACCTAAAATTATGTACATTTTCCCAATGAAAAAGGAAGGAAACTATTCTAGTAAATTTAGAGTGAAGTTTTATAAAAACTTCAAAAAGAATTTTTTTCTTGCAAGAGGTGGGAACTAATGCGAAAACTTTCAAATGGACAACATTCAGAGTAAGAGATTTCTGTACACTCACACTCAGTCCTTCACTCAGCTAATGTCTTCATCAAATTTATTTTCATGGATCAGGAAGCCATGAAGAAGACAATGAAAGGTTTTAAGAGTCAGAGGTAATGCATGACTCAAAGGACACAGTGTCTTCTAGAGTCTACAGAATTTATGTATGTGAGTTCATGGAGATGGTAGAAACATGAACAAGGCCTACACAGGTCAATCCAAACATGGTCACAACACTTAAAGAGGGAGCTGAACATGATCTTCCATCCCTAATGAAGAAGCAATCTCCAAATGACTTTCCTTTGTAAGAACAAAGGAAAGGTCAGTCCTCTCCATTGTGGTCTCACTGGGTTTATAAGGCAAAAAATAGGGTAGATTCCATGCTCAGCAATAGCTGGCAGACAGAAAACAAACTTCATTATAATTTTATAGTTATTTTCATCTCATATTGCTTTGTTTGAGCATTTGGTATCTTACTCATCTTTTCTTTTTGTATTATGGTTTCTGATTTTGAGCTTTTCTGAGTTTTATTATATATATATAGTACATGTTTCTTGTGTTTTTTATTTTTCTGCTTTGTTTTTATTTGATTGTTTTCCAAAGAAACAAAGAAAAAATCGATTGAATTGCATGAGTAAGGAGGTAGGGAGGATCTGTGAGATGGGAGAATATAGGAGAAAACATGATAAGGGAGAACATTATCAGAATGTTCTTTCTTTCTATCATATGGATTCTGCATATTCACAGCAGCAAGTGCCTATACCAATTGATCTGTCTTGTCAGTCTCCAAAATTGATCCATTTTCCTCTTTCTATTTTCTGGGCCTGTTTATGTGATCAACAAAAGAAAAATGAAACCAATATAATATGAAATTATTACCAATTCTCTTTACATTTAGCAAACCTTCCTGTGTATAGAATCAACTATGATACAGATGAAGTAGGAGGACTGCTAACTTTGAAATTATGACTGAGAAATTAAAACGTTATGGTTTAAAAACTGATGAAATGCAAATTAAATAAAAATGGTTGGAGGATTATTGAATACAAGAAGTAAATAGAAGGCAGTAAGCCAATGAAAATATGCTCATTGCCATTAGAAATAGATGAAATACAAATTTAAAATGAAAATTTATTATCCATGTATTTTGTTTATTTATTTGAGTATATAAAATAAAATTCAAACCAAAAGGATCTTAACACTGTATACTGGTGAGAATGAAACATACTGCATCCAAAACAAGTTACAGATGCAAATATGACACTATATCTTAATAATTTATGACATGATGTATGAAATTACTATATGTTCTATTGATCTCTTAGGCCTTTACTCCAAGGAAATAAAAGCATATGTTCACATGTACAAGAATATTCATGACAGCTTCATTCATATTAGCAAAACCAGAGTTATATCACAAATGTCCTATTGAAATTGATACAAGGTATAAAGTTTAATTTAAAAATGTCATAAATATATAAACAAATAAATGTTTTTATATTCATCATATTATGTTTTAAAAAATAAAGATTAAGAACCAGATGATAGAGAAACTTTTATTGTTCACTGCTAGTCTCACTTAGATTCCTATGTGTGTGATGAAGTACCAAGACCAGAAGAAATTTGGATGTGAAAGGGTTTATTTGCATGACATGAATCAAAGTTTGTTACTGGAAGCCAAGGCAGGAACTCAACTGTTGTGAGAGGCTGAATGCCTGAGCTGATACAGAGCCACAGAGGAGTGCTATTTACTGGTTTTCTCTTAAAGATTTAAAGATTGCCATTTCTAAAACCTAGGACCATCCATTCAGTGTTGTCTCCACCCATGATAGCTGGAATCTTCCATGTCAATCACGATTAATAAAATGTCATACAGGCTTATTTATCTAAAGCTCAATCTTTTTTTTCAATTCAGTACTTAGAAAGTTGCCTTTGTTTTTTATTTTATTTATTTATTTTTAGACACTTTTTTTATTGTTATTAAAAAAATTTTCCACCTCCTCCCCTCC
>LOJH01053261.1:1600-12215 GCA_001685095.1 Ellobius talpinus
CTTAAACATGATGAAGGGGTTGTTGGAGAATGGGTGGTGCTCTAGTTTTGATCTGGCTGCTGGATATTTTCAGCTGGGTGAAAATTCACCCTTATTATTTAACGTGTTTACTTTTGTGTATTCATGCATGTTTCAAAAAAAGGTTTTTTAAATGCACGTGCTATCTTCACATATAGATATAGAAGATCGGGGAATGGCTGTGAATATACTTTTAACAAGTGGTTAAAACCTTGGAATGCTTGCTGCATGAACCCCCAAAAGGTAAGTTCAGGAACGCAGTCTTGGGCCTTGGAATTCCATTTTACTTGTGGGTAAATGTCTGAGCCCAGTCAACCACAGAATCTTTGTAGAAATGATTTTAGATGGGTTTAGATTCAGGTGGTAGTGGGGGTTGGGCTGTGTCTAGGCCTGATAGAAAAAAAAACTGCTGTGACCACAGTAGTCCCCAGGAGACTCTGCTGAGGTCACCAGCTGTGCTTGTCTATCTTTCAGGCACGTCAATTTGGGAGGTTAGAGCTACTTGTCACAACCTACTAACAAAGCCAAATAGTCACCTTACATCTTTTTCTCTCCCCTCTGTCCCCACCAGTACACCTCAACTGGGGGTCTATACCCCAGTTCACTCTGGGCCCCTCCCTCCTGTCCCCAAGAAGACATGCTATTCTAAACAAACACAGCTCTGCTTCCTGCCAGTGGTGTTCCTTTGAGTTTGTGGAGTGCTCACTCCTGCACCAGCCAGCCCCTCTTCCCTTTTCCAATAGTTTGGGATTTCTATCTGGGCAGCCACCCAGGCTACGGAATGGTGACTTTCTTATTCCTGGTTCCAGGGACATGGCCTTTATCCTTTGTTTTTCTCCCACACATACATCTCCAATCCAGAATATGAGGCACATTCTGTGGAGGAAACACTGGAAGCTGTGAGCAGTCTGAGAGTCCCGGCAGTCTTCAGATGGAGCTTTGTCTCATGCTGACCTCTCTGCCTTTTCAGTAAAATAATATACAAGTTTATTGTTTCACCTTCTAGTTGGAATCACTACTAACAGTCTATTAACAACTTTCTGGTGGTGCTGGACCTTGAAGGCAAGGCCTTGTGCATGCTAAGCAAGTGCTCCACCACTGAGCTACACCCCAGCCCTCGAAGGGATTTCTTGTACCAGCTGTCAGTACTCACTAGCTCTGCCTCCTTATCTATTCTTCTTGACATGCAAGACATGAATCAATTGCTCCCCCCCCATGTTCCCACTGTCCTTTGGACAAAAGCATTTATTCTGTTTTGTCATATACTGTCTGGGTCCATCATCCCTTGTCAGCAATTCTAAAGTTCAAATGCATCAAAAAGACAAAAACTCCTTTTCCTTTTTAGAAACTTTGCATTTGGGTGACAATTTTGATTTTAAAATGATGTAGAGGTATTTCTCTCTAGTATTTATGTGGTTATTTCACTGCGGGGGTATGAAGGTGTCTCACTTTGAGATGTCGCACAACTTAAAGGGATGTTAAGTGATAAAATCTACAACCCCAGGTTCATAACCTCTGTGCCACGGATGGCAGTAATCAATACTTTTGTGGTTTGGGAAACATTTGTATCTTACATAATATACATTGCTTTGCTATGCCTATTATACAGTATTCTTTAGAAAGAAACCATCTCCCAATCAAGACCACTCTAGCTCTTCAGTCTACCAGAGAATCCACTGACTGGCATGCAGGAGCTGGTGCCTTCAGAGTCGAAGAAAATGACCTCATCGCGGTCTTCATCTACGCTATCTTTGGGAAAGCAATCAATGCCTCTGGGATACCATAATGATGGCTATATGACCTTTCTTGGTTGAAACCATACAACACAATGAGTGGTGCCTGACGTAAACTTTGGCTTTCAGCTAGTGATGACGTAGTGATGTGTGGTGACATAGTGATGTTGACTCACCAGCTGTGTCATAAGTGACCTCACTAAAGGGAGATGTTAGCAGTAAGGAAACTGGGACAGGGAATGAGAGAGCTTACAAGGAATTCAGAATTCCTTTGCTCAAACTTTCTATAGACATAAACCTTCCTTAAAAAGCCTACTAATACAAGCTTGCCACGATCATGCACATCTGTGATCCCAGTGCTCAAGAGCCTGGGGCCGGAGAAGCTCAAGCTCAAGGCCGTCTTACACTAGCAAGAACCCATCTCAAGAACAATGGGGAGATGAGTAGACCAGAGTATGTTACATGTGTACATGCGTGAAAGCCCCTATAATAAATCCCATTTTTTGCACTACTTTTGTACTAGTTTTTTTTAATAAGTCCTTGCACATTTTTCAGTTTGATGAAGAAATGAGTGCATATTGGGAAAATCGGCTTACTTTTGATGAACCATCCAGTAAGAATGGCAGACCCTCTAACAGGAAATGTATTTGATGGGATGGAGTGGAGATGTGTCTGCCTTATCCATGCAGTTAAAGTCCCCCCCACAATATCTGCCTGTTAGTGAGCACCCCTTCTTCACTGGAGATCTGGATGAATAGTCAAGCTCCCAAGACTCACTCTTGGGGCAATGTAAGGAAACAGATAGCAGATGTGTTGAGAGATGGCTCTTGTATTGGATGCATGCATAATTTCCCAAAGGAAAATGATGGACATTGGACATGAAGGAGCTTGGAAAGAAAAGAGCCAGGTCTCGGGGAGGGGGGAAAGTGGTCTCTGCCTTGAGTGTCTACGAACGCGTGGTCGTTGGAGATGCAGATATTGAACCCACGCACTAGTTGGAGGGCATGTGAGGCTGGTGAAGTTATGGGATCTCTCCAGGATTGCAATACTCTCTTATAAACTGGAGGTCATGATAATACCTTCCCTATAGACCTATGTCAATTAAAACCATATAAGTCAAGTACTCAGTCCCATGGTAAGAGTATAATGTTTAAATAGAGGTAGTTTTTATTGGCCTTGTATGGACTACCATAGCCCTCTCTTATAACTCTCCCACAAAGAAGTTTTCACAGACCAAGACCACTGTGTTGGTTTTGAAAAGACTGGGAGAAAGACTGTGTCTGAAAGAAGAGTAAGGAGCACCCTGCCCTGCTCCATCCTGAAGCGAGCAAGAGACTGTTGGCTAGCAAGGGACTCATAGCTCCAAGTTTTAAGTAGAAATTGTTGCCCGGGGTGAAGCTGGCAGGAAGATTTCATGATGCTGCCAAGGAACTGTTTGGAGGAAACAGATGCAAAGAGAAACAATGAAATAAATGCTATGGTTGAGAGAGTGCTGCCCTTCTCAAACGTGAGCAGTGAGGATCTGAGCAGAATAGGAACCATTCCAAGCTGTGCTTAAATTTAGGTAGGTTGTATATGGTAGGCAGGGACAAATACATTCAAAAGACAGCAAGCACTCAGCCCGTCCATGCTCTCTGAGCAAGACTGCTTCAGAGTCAACTCAAATCACCGTGGCCTGCCTCCCATCGAGTCAGGGGCCTCTCTTGTCTCTGACCTCTTAACTCCCCATGCTGGTCTTTACCACATCTCCAGACTGGCTTCTTTATCACAGTGCATGTATGGCCTTTCTCTTTCCTTCTAGACTATCCTGTTTCCTCGCTTTCTGATCCAAGGCCAAGGAGTTTTCTTGGGAACCTGTGGTCTTACTGAGAACTCTCTTATCTATGCAAGCTTCTAGATCAATCTCCTCTTCAGGACCCCCTACTAAAGGGAAATACCGCAGCCAACACTTGCAAAAGGTTGACTGATTTGAAATACTTGTCTCGAGTTATTTTTGCTCTGAGTATGTCATCCATGTCTTGTGCATGAATCTGTTTTTAGTGCCTCTCCAAAGTTCCATCCCTTTAAAAACTTTTTTGTCCTAATCAAACACTTCTTCAGCCATTAGTCTCCTTTTTTCACTACAGCTGTCTGAGCTTTCAAACATGCCTTTCTAAAGCAGGTCCTTGATGAATTGTGTGGTTTTTTTTTGAATATGTGATCTGTAGAGGAAGACTCTAAATTTGGATTCCACACATTTAAGATTTTGTATTATCAGATTAATAAGTAGGAAGAATTAATTGTCCCACTGCTTTTAATGGAAGATCAGGGAGAGAAAGGATCATTTTCTTGACACATGAAAGGACTGTTCAATCATGAACAACTGAGTTAGAAGGAAAGAATTAGCTTGCATTTGAAATATGTCATTTTCTCCCATTCCTGGAACACAGACAAGGGGCTTGTTCCCTGAGCTCAGAACTTGATGTTGGCCTATTTTACCTTCCGTCTTTGTCACTAGTGTGTTTGGTTTGATATTTTTGTCAAAGCATATACTTATAAACTAACTAACACGAAGCTTCAGGTTCCTTTATTTTACCGAACCTAAACAGACATCTAAGCCCAGAAAGGGACATGAAGGGAGCCAGTGCCTTCTTCTGTCTTGATTGTATTTATTTTAACTGCTGGAAGCAAGTCAGAAAAAAAAATGACTGGGAATTTCTTTTAATGGCAAACCAACTTTTTGAAGTACCTGTTCTCCGTCTATTTTGGTCATCAACTTCGGAAGACCCTCGGGCTTCCTGCTCCTGCTATGGCTTTGAGTTCCTTCTACCTTGACCTCTGTCTCAGCACTCCGAACCCAGACTTACTTCTCAGTTTTCTGTGGTGTCCTGGTCCTGCCCTTACAAGTTAAGTGGCACTAAGCAACTTACTTAATCCCTTCTGAGCTCTAGCATTCTAGAAAAAACCATCAAAGAGCACAAAGCCCCACAGGAGAACTGGAGAAAATACAGAGACCACTGAACCTGGAATCTGATGATATTTCTTTATATAGATGCTTGCTTCTTACAAAACACACAGCTGACAAAAAGATCAGCACTGAGCATGTGCAGAGTGCCTGCCATTCAATGAGAAAGAGGGAAAGAACACAGCTTGCTTGCTGCTGCTACTCCTCCTCCTCTTCCTCCTCCTCCTTCTCCTGCTCCTCCCTCTTTCTTTTTCATCCAATAGATTGAAGCCAGGGCTTTGCAAATGCATGTGCTATCACTAAGCCATGCTCTCAGCCCAAAGTAGCTTAATTTTTAAAAGCAGAGAAAAACCTTAAGTGAGACCTTCTCAAGAGAAGCTATACAAATAGCCAACAACACACTGAAAGATACTCAACATCATGTCATCGAGCAAAAGCAAATTAAAATCATAGCAAGATGTTTCTTTAAGTCTAGCAGATAAAGTTAAAGCTGAAATTAACAAGTGGACAGTACTCAGTGTTATGAAGGAAGGACACAGAGAGACTGGAGTCTCACACCGTGCAGGTGGGAGTGCAAAATTGTAAAACCAGTTTGAAAAGCTACCTGGTAGCTTATTATAAAGCAAATATAAGATTTCTTTACAATCCAGGATCTCTAGTCTAGATACTTCCCCAAAGAAATTACATGTGAATCTTACACATATGTGCCTAGAGTCTTTAGTATGACAGCAAAAAACTGAAATGACTCAAATGCCCATTGGCAGTTGAATGGACAAACATTCTTATGACAAACTGCTACTAGGGCCTTTTAAAGAAGAGTTTAAGGTTCGAGGTACCATAAAGTGGGTACCTTTGAAGACATTATGTTGACTTAAAGAAGGACAAAGTGAATGACACCATCGCATAAAAATCTGAACAAAGCAATTTTTTTTTATGGTGAAAAGAATTTGAGAGTGTGGTCTTTCCTGTAAAGCACTGGCTGGTGGTGCTATATAGGCATACGATACAGTACAATGATATAGATTAGATTAGAGTTCAATAAAGCAACTTTAAAAAAGATTATGTCAGAGAATCCAAAAGATTTTTATGTAGTGTAATTAGAGAAATCCGTTCCATCAATATTAAGACATATCCCTAGGAATTTTTAAGGTTTTGGAAGCCAAGATGTACCTTAGAATGAATGGCCTGTTAAAGCCTAATGGGCAGATTTTATTTTATTCTTAGAGTATGTTAAATTATAGAACAATAAAAGTTGGTGACTTCTTTCTAAGTATTTTCAAAATTTTACAAAGTTCTTGCTATATTCACCTTATCTGAGCACTTCTTCCATAGTTCCTGCATTTTTAGGGCTTCTAACACCTACTAATAACCCAGGGAGTGGGCAATCTAGTATCGCTCTGATTTCATGCCATACAAAATGACTTCCTCTAACAACTACGCCTTGGAGTCGTTGAAGACAAATTAACCTGACTGCCAGACTCCAGTCCTGCTCTCTACAGCTCCACAGTTGGGGCTTCAGCTTCCAGTAATAGGCTCAACTAGACCACAGCCTTAAGGCCTCGCTAAGCCAAAGGCGGGAGTAACTTGAGCGTTGCCATGGCTGCAGCTGCCAATTCTGCTCAATGCCTGTCCAGTCCTAATGACTAGTTTCACAGAACGGTGGGAACTGTCCGCCAAGTCGTTTCCATTCCCTCAAATTAGTGTGAACAATAACTTTGTGTTGGTTCACCTAGCATCCATTCCCAGCCTCACCATCCCATGCTGTCCTCAATTAGGGAGGCTGAAAAGCCAAGCACTTAACTTCCTAACTTCCCTGATTACATGTGGTAGCCATGTGACCTGCCCTGGCCAATGGACATACTGCAGTGGGAGAAGGGACAAGAGACACTTCTGAGCTCTTGTTACCCCACCTCGCTGTGTCTTTCTTACCTTGAACTTGGATGTGATGCCTGAATACAGAGACTCCCTCTGGCAGCTGTTAAACAGTAAGGAGAAAGAGCTCCATGCCAAGAGGGTGGAGCAGGAAAACAGAAACAGCCTTGAAATAAACCATGGTTACAGTTTTAATGACACTGTCAATGACTATTTTTCTAGAAGTCCTTAGTTGCTAGTGACTCACACTGAAATATTTATGGGTTAAATACAGTGTCTAGAACTTGCTTCTGTGCTGCCCAGTGGAAGCTGGTGGGAAGAATAAATGTGTAGGTAAATGATGTAACACCAAGAGCGGTGGAAAATGGATAGACAAACAGCCAGGCCAACTCTATTTTCATGTATATTTTACATCCTCTGTAATAAAAGGACTAAGACCTCTGGCTGAGAGTGCCTCAGTCATCAAACGTCACCAGCTAGATTAGTTAATGCCTCTTTAACACAGTCAAATATCTAACAAGAAGCAAGCTAAAGGAGGAGGGATTTGCTTAGGCTCCCAGTATAAGAGGGCAGGCAAGGCCTGGGAGTTGCTGGAGGCATGGATGTGTGACTGGGAAATCTCACATGTGAACAGTCCAGGAAGTGGGAAACAAGGACAGTACATCTTTTACTCAGTCCTGGCCCCTAGCCCCCAGAATGGTACCACCTGCATTCATAGTGGGTCTTTTCTCCACAGCCTTGAAAATGCCTGAATCATACACAGTCCACCAGGCTTGGCTGACTCTTCTTCCTCAGCTAGACCCTCTGAAAACAATCCCACAGACATGTCCAAAGGTGTGTCTCCCAGGTGACTCCAAATTCAGTCAGTTGATACTGAAGATTAAACACTGCAGAAGTTAACTACTGAGGGAATAGCATCACTATGGTTCATTGTGTTGAAATCTTGTGTCCCTTTACATGCTGTAATGAGAACAGTGGTGGTCCTCCCCAAATCATGTTAGTAGAATTAGGAGAAATCATTAGGCAATCAAACTGAGGACTATTTTATAAAATAGTCCAACCAGCATTCTTCCAAAGGTGCCAAAACCCTGAAAAACAAGTGAACACCCAAGACACTGACAGCTGAGAGAGGCCTAAGGAGACCTGGGGACCAGAGGCAATGAGGCACAGGCTGGATTCTGAACTGCACAAACACACATGTGGGCAAACTGGCAAAATGCCAATAAAAACTGTTTAATGGTATCAATACAAAATTCTTACTTTTGATGGCTGTGTTAAGTGACAAGAAGCTGGGTAAAATGCACTCAAAACCTTTGCATCTTCTTTACTACTTTTCTGTGACTAAAGTCATTCCAAACCAAAAAAGATTATTTAAAAAAAAATCTGAAAGAACAGAAGAGTTTGGCTTTCTAAGGGCATTACCAATGGCTGAGCTAACATCAGCAAGGACCCACCCCAGAGCCCTTGTTACATAAGAAAAAAAGTTCTCAATAGCAAAGTTAGCTAGTGTGTTATTTGTTGTCTGGTACAGTTAGGTCTTAAAATGCATAGCTAAGAACAAGAACTCTTAGTACCTTGCAGCAATTTAGGCCATGCTCTAGGGAGCCAGTTCCCTCCCCACAGTGCTGGCCAGAGGCATCATTCCAGCAGGACTTACACACCAACCTTACCCCACCCCCATCTCCAGTGCTCTGCAAGGGAACCAGGACATGAAGAGGAAGGGCTGGCTGTCTCTCTTGGAGCCTGCCTGAAGCAAATGATTAGTAGCTCTTGTGATGTAGAATTGAGATAGAAGCAGTAACTTTCTTTTTTACTTAAATTCTTCATTGCCAATGCTTTGTCACTTTAGTTCTTCAGGCACAATAAGTCAGGAGGTGCAAAGGAGAACAGATTTCTTGCAATAGCAATAAAAACATACAATTCCCACAAGCAAACTAGTAACACTGGGTGGGACACATAAGGATAAAAACATGAGACTTTATAGGAGATGAAAGATGAACCTGAATGAAAACTGTGTCATTGTGTTCTCTGATGGAAAGGTGCTGGATGTAAAGTGGTCTTTATCCTAAATTAATCTGCAAGTCAAAATATTACCAATTGAGAGTTGGGTGTAAAAATCAAGTCTCCCAAATTGTGTAAGATGAAAAGCATAACTGTAACGCACTCACAAGATAACAGATGAGAAAACTTCCATGATCAAAGAGTTCCTGAAAATGACCCCCAAAGCACCAGCTATCAAAGAGAAAATTGATAAATTAGGCTTCATCAAAGCTTAAATCTGTGCTCTGGGAAAGACTATGTTAAGAGAATAAAAAGACAAGCAATGGCTAGACCAAAAGAAATTATGTATCCCATCTAGCAAACGTGAGCAGCTACCTGGTTCTGGGGCCAAGTAGGAAATGGATACATGGGACCTTCATTGTGATATCATTAAGAATAGCAAAATGTAGGGAGAGGGACCAGAGGTTAAAATACTTGCAGTGTATTTAAGAGATTGTCATCTGTGTCTCCAGAGCCCACATAAGTGCCAGGTGGGCTTGGAAATCTATTCTGAATTTTACTGAGAGATTCTGACTCAAAAAGACAAAGGGGAAGAACCATTGAGGAAGATTCCTAACTTCAACTTCATGTTGCCACGCCAGCACAGCCTGGATAACAAAACTGGCAGGGGGTGCCAGGATTGAGACACAGAGGCTTCTTTTCAGGTGGAAGAACAGCAACCTTTATTTTGCCCTGAACTATAAAGCCTTTTATACCTCTACTGCTTCTGTGGAAAACCACTGGCCAGAAAGAACACAAACATCCTTGTCAATTACAGACCACAAGGAAGTTCCATTGTTGGTCAAGGGGTGTGAGGGCAGCTAGATCACAACACATGTCTCTACACACACATAGGTACACACATCCATATGCATCTGCCCACACCTATGTGCACACATGTGAACACACATACATGCACATGCACAGTGTACACACACATGCACACACACACACACAGATTTCAAAGATTCAACAGCCAAACATTAAAGAGCAAGGAGGCTTTAGTAGCATAGGCTCCTATGTGACCACACGGGACATACTCTCATGAGGAGGACCTAGCCAAACAAAGAATTTGCATCCAAAATATATAATTTAAAAATTCACTAGTAAGAAAAGTAATGTCTTAAAAATAGGCAAATTGGACTGAGTCAGTGGCCTAGGCTAGAGCAGGCCTGAGGCAGCGAACTCCACAGGAGCAGGACTGAGCCAGCAACCTAGGCCAGAGCAGGCCTGAAGCAGTGAACTCTACAGGAACAGGACTGAGCCAGTGACCTGGGCCAGAGCAGGCCTGAAACAGCAAAATCCACAGGAGCAGGTATAGGGGAGAACTGCTGAGCAACTGGGCCAGAGTCAGAGACTACTGTGTGTCTGGGCATTAATCTGGGACCTTTGAGAGAATAGATCTGAGCCAGGACCCCTGCAGGTCTGGGCATGAGTCTGGAACCTCTGAAGGAGTAGGCCTGAGCCAGGACCTCTGTGGTCCAGGTGTCAGTCTGGGACCTCCGAGGGAGTAGGCAGAAACTAGAAACCTCTGTGGGTCAAGGTGTGAGTCTGGGACTTCTGAGGGAGTAGGCCTGAGCCAGGTCCTCTGTGGGTCCAGGTGCACCTGAGTCTGGGATCTCCGAGGGAGAAGATCAGATCCAGAGACCTTTGTAGGACTGACCCCAAGCCAGGGACCTCCACAGGAGCAGATCCAGACCTGAATATTTACAGAAACAGATCTGAGCCGGCAACCCAGACCAGAGCAGGCCTGAGACAGCAAACTCCATGGGAGTGGAGCACACCTTGGGAGCTCTAGGTTACCTCCAGAAACACGGAGTGACCAAGGGTGTAACTAGAACCATGGCACTGACTGTAGCACAAGGAACAACCACCTGAACCTTGGATCCACTGGCACCTAGAAGATTAATCACCAGAGTCACAGACAACCCCAACCACACCAATTAGAAGAAAGGATAAGTAGACAAGGTAAGAACACATGCAACACCACAAAGAGCAACACAACACC
>LOJH01053262.1:0-11617 GCA_001685095.1 Ellobius talpinus
TTTTTTAATAATAATAATAATAAAATAATAATAATAATAAAGAGTTGGCCTGTTATCCACTCTTCAAGGCCTTTCAAATGAATGATATCACCCCAAGATTGAATCCTTTAGATCTTGGTTCTAGTCAGTAAGAAAATATACACGCACCAAGATTGGGGGATACTAAGCTTATTCTTAGCACAGTTTCTGAATAAGGAATAACTCTGCTGGCTTGCCAGATCCCCAAGGTCCAATTATATCTCTTTGCCTCTGCATTTCCTTTCAGGTGTTTTCACCACTGCTGGTGAACACAGATAACATAGGGTCACCAGTGATGCGTATTTTCAAAATACAAGCCGTAAAACATTAAGCTAATTATGTTTTAGAGATTACAGTCATTCCTTACCGGAAGAGGTTAATACTGATCCCAGAGTCACATAGTCTCGTAGCTGAAAGGTCAAAGGCTGGTGCAAAAGACGTTCAGCTATTTGCTGCCATTTAATCTTGATCTCTGTATTAGAGTTTTTCAACTATTTTAAGGTAGCTGTCATATCTGCCTCTAGACTTTTCTCTTTTCTAATCTAAGCATCTCTTGCTTCCTTCTACTGCTTTTAAAGTATGATTCTCCCACCCCACGTCTACCTGATCTCAGTCTCCTTTTGGAGCTAATAGAGCTTTCAAAGGCATTAACTGTTTAAGGCAGGCATGTCACACTTGATTCACGTTGAGTTTACAGTCAAGTTGAAGTTCATGAGTCTTTTTGTAGGTGCTACTACACTAGCATTTATTCTGTCTTTATTCTATTAGGGGTTCTAAAGGGCACTATCTCTCGGTACGTAGCCTTCTTTTTCCTGCTTCGTTTCTGTGTTGCTGTGGTAAAGCACTGTCCAAGAGCAACTCAAGGAAGTAAGGGTTTATTTGGCTCTCAGTCACCCTGGAAGCCAAGGCACAAACCTGGAGGCAGGAACTGAAGCACAGACCATAGAGAAATACTTTCCACTGGCTTTTTCGGTTACCTTTTTTATGCAGCCCAACTCCCCTGGCTAGGGATGGCACAGTGACTCGGTTCTCCCACATCAATCATTAATCAAGAAAATGTCCTACAAACATGTCCAGAGGAAGCCTGATTGAAGTAGTCATGCAACTGAGATTTGAGATTTCTTCTTTCCAGGTTCTGTCTAGATCTGTGTCAAGTTGATAAAAATTAGACAATAAACAGGAATAGCATTTGGCGTCAGTTTGTTGCTGTCTTGCTTTACATTGATTTGAGTAAATAATCACAGAAGAATATGCAAATTCTGATACTCAACAATACAAGTATGTTCAATAACAAAAAAATGAGAGGGAAAATGTCAAAGGATCCAAAAACTTTCTCTTACAGTTTTTTTAAGCTTAGTAAAGATTTCTAGACAATAAACAAAAATACATGCAAATATAAATACAAATGAGAAATATGTAAAGATATATTTAAATCAGATGTTGCACCAATTGAAAAAAACAAAAAATCAAATATCATTCTTAGTTGATTTAGTCTTCCCTAGCAAGACTAAAATTTTATAATTAGGAAAAATGTACAAATAATTATTTCAATAAAATAATATTGACTTTAAAAGCAACTGGAAAGTTTAATTTTAAGTAACAATTAGGTCTGATAAGTAATTTTGAGACATGACTTTCCCATTCTCAGAAATTACTAGTTATCTCTATGATAATCATTAAAGAGAATATTTTTGCAAACCATCAAAATTTAAGTTTTAAAAGTATTTAAATTATATATATATATATATATAGAGAGAGAGTCCTAAAGTATTTCATCTAATAAAATTAGCACATATTTGAAGTTAGTAATACATTCATTAAAATAATTTATGTGAGAAAGAATTGTATTAAAATTTTTACTGATTTATTTTTATGAAAACCACACAAACATTTTAAATTGGAACAAAAAATTTAAAAAATGCTGAATCAAATGAGGGCATCAAAGTAAGATGGCAGAATTTACATCATAAATACCTATAAATCAGAAGTTTGAACTTAACTTACATACACTGCTTTCTCTATCACTAGCTTGGGCTTTAGATAAAACTTCAAATGGAATGGTGGTTTATCCTAAAATGTATATTTCACCCTACAGTTTGTTATTAAAACATCAATCATCACCTTTGATTCATATGTCTCTAACTCAGAATTGTGCAAGATGCTGAGGTATTACTACAACTTCACTGACTAAATAACCCTAACTCTTGAATGGAAACATGATCCATGAAGAACAGACCCAAATTTTATAAATTAGCATATGTTTGAGTGAAGTACATGGTATTTTGTCAAACAGCAACACTTTCTTTGAAAAGCCAATGATAGTTGCTCTTCTTAGTCATTGCAAATCTGCTCTATTCAAGTTGATATAATTTATGCAATGCTATTTAGAATATCCAGCTGCTTTGAAGTTCCATATATTTAAGCAATATGAGGAAATTTCCAGCAGCATTTTCACTTTTAGAAGTGCTGTACTGCACATAAAGGACAAATTTTTCAAAACATCATAAATCCCTAAACAGTCCTCCTATTTGGGTTGCATTTGGAGGCAAGTAATATTCATAATACATCAAATATCTGCAGATATCATCTTTTGTATTGCTTACATTTGCAAATGAACAGGCTTAAGCAAAAACAATCCCTTCAAATCCTTTTCAGTGATGTGATTGAGCATTTTAGTGACCTGAAAGTTCATTTGAAAGTGGAAGAAAGCAAATAAGTCAGAATGCTGGTCTTCCATACACACTACACAGAAGAACAATCATACAGAACGGTATGTAGCCGGTAGTTATAATGCTCTTCTGCTCTCTCCTTTGTAAGGCTAACTACTTTATTCTATATTGCTCTCAAGTTCTTTAAACAAGGAATGATCCATACTGTCCAAACTCTCTCCCCTACTCAGTGTCATCATTCTTACTGCAATAACAACCTTAGTAATTCATGAGGAAGATGGTCCAATGACCTACTCCCTTCTTGAAAGTCTTCCTTGACACCTCACACATTGGACCATGTTTAAGAGAAGATATTCAGAGTAAAATCATTCATTATTTATCATAAAATTGTTACATGAACTAGCTTTTAAAATAAGGTTTATTAAAAATTTACTAATAATTCATCCAAGACACAAAGTATGTTATAGAAATTGAAAAGCACATTTTCATGTGTGTGTGTATGTGCATGTGTGTGTGTTTACAAATACATGCACATGTTGCAACAAATATGTTGATTTAAATATCAGGTGTGGGTTCTCACTGGCCACTTGGTTTGAGACAGAGACTCAGCTCATTGCTGTGTAAGCCNTAAACATATACTGGTATTACAGATGCCTGGAATACTGCATCTGGCTTTCACTTGGATTATGGGCTGAACTCAGGTTTGTGGGCAGTGTGGTTAACACTTTCTTCAATAAGCTCTCTCTCAGCCTACAAACACATTGCCCACAAATAATACAAAAATTCATTTAAAATTTAAAATTCCAGTATTATTATAATTTCCAAATACAGCTAACATATATTTTGGGAAGCATTTTAGGAGTAGTCTGCCTGGTATCCTTATACAGTATCTGAGTCTTAACATCTAGCCTTCAATTGATAATAAATTATAACAACATTTTATTGCTATAATTTCTATTTACTCATAATGGGTTCTGTAGCAGAAAATAAGTACATCCTTAGATTAAGTAAGAAAATTAATTAGAATAGTCTTAGTTCGTGTTTCACAGTAATGTATCAATCATATATATTTGATATATACATATATATCAGTATGGGTATGTATGAGTGTGCATACATGTGTAGATATTTAAGCAGTAATTATTTTATTTGCGATGATTCTACTTTCTGTGTTTTAATATTCCCCACAAATCATGAATCATATTGAATAAAATAAATTGCCACAAAAAAACATAATAATAGTAATAATCCTGAAAAAAATGTCACCAATAAAAGCACTAAACCGAAATAAGAAAATACATTCTCTCCCTTGCCTATATCCCATGGTAGCTGATAAATATCTTGAACTGATAAATTTATAAATCATAAACTACTTTTATATGCTTAGAAGGAAGGAAGGAGACAGAGAGCTCATGTGATGTTCTATGGAAATAGATTGCAGAAGAATAACGTGTCATGTAATACAGCTTTAAGATTGTACAGCACTAAAATTTCCTTTAAATAACTTTTACCTGGGTAACATCGATTCTTCCCATCACTGGGGACAAAAAAGCAATACACATAAATGTTAATGTTCAACATTTCAAAACCGTTTGACTCTGAAATAACATCTTCTCAAGTTGAAGCAATCCTGAGACCCTGTCTAAAGACTTTTGGCCTCCTAGGAAGAGGGAGGAGGTCTGACACACATGCAAGAGTTTATGGAGTGGCTCTCTCCAGTGATCTATAAATGAACTTGTGCCAGATTTCTCCTGAGAGGGTGTGGACATGACAGCTGGGGATCAAGATCAGAGTGCTATAAGGAAAAGGACAGTTTGATCACAGAGCCTGAGTTTGTCTAAACTGTACTCTTTCAGCAGTGCAAAGATTAAAACATGGAAACATCAAAGCTCTTACAATCACCAAGGGACAAGGTACAGAGAATTATCCAAAATACGGGACATTTTTTTAAAAGAGCCTTTCATTATTTCTTAAATGTTACACAAGCTTTGGAATTAAGAAATGCCCCTTATTTCAAATTGATGCTTGGATTCCAGAGTGACTGGCTACTAAATCTTCTATTCAATTGATTAGGTCATGATGTTGTTATTCTGGTGACTTTTTTTTGCTTGTAAAATACTATTGCTTTGGAGTACAAATTTGTCTTTTTACAAAAATTATAAGTAGGGAAGTCTTTATTGATCTTGCCATATTTTTCATAAGATTTTGTTTTTTCAACATTTGTTTAAAATTTAATGACCTATACATAATACAAAGGGCATAATGTCTGTTCTCCAAACTGATAGTTTAAGGATATGGGGTTGTGAGAAGGCCACAAGTTTACATGAGTGGGGCCCTCAAGAATGGGTTATTGCACATCTAAAGAAATGGTAGACAATAGGATTATTGTTTTTGTACAGTGTGAAAATATAAGAATACTGGTATCTGAACCTAGAAGAGGATGTTCTCCAAAACCTAACATGGTGGCACCTGGAAAGCAGAAATCTGGGTGGTAGATTGTGATCTTCAGAACTTTGAGAATAGAAGATCTGTTATTTATTAAGTACATAGTTTATAGTGATTTACTATCAAAGCTTCCTTACAGTGAAACAGATACACACCCTGTCGTGATTTTTCTGCTTTACTGTTATTCAAGGGCAACTGAAAGTCACAATCATGTTGTCTCTTACCTGTATCTCAGTTCAGATAAGTGAGTTAAACTTATAAATTATTTTTTGGAAAAAGTATAATCAAAACAATTTTACTGATCTTTTAGCATTTTTTTAACCTCAGAAGCACTAAGCTTTCCAAAGCTACAATCAATCTTCCCATCTAAAATCAATCCAAATAATTTTAACATAAATCTCATTTCCAAATATGTATATTTGTCCTGTCCCTTCACTTACCATTTTTTCCAACATTTATAGATTAATCATAAATTATCAGTGAACTTTAAATCTTTTTCTTACCTATGAAAACTCTCTCAGCAGACAGTATGCCTGTAGCATTATAATTACAAGGATCTTACCAGTGAGTGAACTCAAATGGCCAAGAAAG
Source organism: Ellobius talpinus (assembly GCA_001685095.1). Classification (NCBI taxonomy): domain Eukaryota; kingdom Metazoa; phylum Chordata; class Mammalia; order Rodentia; family Cricetidae; genus Ellobius; species Ellobius talpinus. The sequence continues at coordinate 5,724 of LOJH01053262.1, forward strand.
AAAGTCAGAGAAATGAGAGGGGAGTTTGTGTGTTTATAAAGGCTTTGGGTAGGTTCCAATTTAATCTGTCAAGAAAGAGGTGATGACCTTTGACCTAGTGAGATTAGACAGGTTCACAGTGGCGACTAGGCAGCAAACAGAAGCAGTTAGGGTAAAGATATATACAGTATTGATAAAGAAAAGACCGAATAGGGAGCTGTAACAAATCTACAAGTAAGATTGTGCAGGATTGGCTAGAATATTTATTTATTTATATTATTCTTCTCTTACACATTACATCCCACCCACAGATTCCCCTCCCTCCACTCCTCACAGTTCCACACCCCACCTCCTCTCTCTTCCAGGTTCACTCCTCCTTCATTTCCCTTCAAAAAAGAACATTCCTTCCAGGCCTATCAACAGAACACAGAATAAGAAGCTACAATAAGGCTAGGCATTAAATGTTTATATCAAGACTGGACTAGGTAACCTAATAAAAGAAAAAGGGTACCAAGTGTAGGCAAAGGAGACAGAGACACCCCCTCACTCATAATGTTAGGAGTCACACAAGTACACCAAGCTACACAACAGTAACAAAAGCAGAGTGATTACATCAGACCCATACAGGCCCTTCAATATTGATTGTCTCTTCAGTTTCTGGGAGCCTCTAAACTATTCTTAATTGATTCTGTGAGCCTTGTTCATGTGGTGTCATTGACCCCTTTGGCTCCTACAATCCTTTTTCCCTAATCTTCTGTAGGGTTCCCTCCAGCTCTGCTAGTGTCTGGCTGTGTGTCTCTGTATCTGCTCCCATCAGTTGCTGGATGATGGCTTTCTGATGGAAACTGAGATAGGCTCTGATCTATGTGTATGGCATAATATTATTACAAATCCTTTCAATGATTTTTTTCTTTTGGCAATCATGCTTGGTCTATCCTAGGTCTCTGTGTTTTCCAGCCTCTGGTTCCTAGTGATTGGACAGAATATTGACAAATACAATAACAACAAATAGATTTTGAACACATGTTGAACTGGAAGTGTACAATTTTCCAATGAATGGAATATAAAGCTTAGGAAGGAAAGAAAAATTGTTTTAGCATGAATATATAGTGTTTACTTATTTATTTTTGACATGGAGTAGAAAGTACAGAGGGGTATTTTGGATGAAAATCAGATATCAGGTATTGTCTATTTCAGATACCAAGCAGATATCATGGCTACTAGATATTTTAATGGAGGCATTGATAAGCATTTGTGAGATTTTGTCTCCTAGAAATGAAAACAAAGTTATGTTTAAAACAGATTAAATTATAATATATCTGTATGCTAATATAATGTGCCAAATATGCAAAACAATAACAATGCAGAAAGATGTCTAGGGTGTTGTGGGCTATTACTTTAACTACATAAAGATGTATTACATTTGTTTATGCTGCATTTGTTTAACAATGTAAAGGTGTGTTGCTTTGCTTGCCTCAGGCACCTGATTGGTCTAATGAAAAGCTGAATTCCCAATAGCTATGTAGTAGGTTGATAGGCAGGGATGGTGGGTAGAGAGAATAGGTAGGAAGAGGAAGTTTATACTCAGGGCACAAGAGAAGAGAATGGAGAGAGAACAAGGGAGAAAAAAGGGAGCCACGAAGGGCCAGTCAGACAGGCAGCTGCCAGACAGACAGACACAGAGTAGAACATACGGAATGAAAGAATAGTGAAAAGCCCTGAACCAAAACGTAAATGAAAAGAAATATGTTAAAAGTAAGTTATAAGAGCCTAGTGGGACAAGAATAAGCAAAGGCTGAGCATTCCTAATTAATAAGTTTCTGTGTCATGATTTGCGAGCTGGTTGATAAACCAAAAGAAAACCTGCTACATGAGGGTAATAGAGTTAGATAAGTAAGAGGGAATAAAGATGATTTTAGAGGGAGGGATGGAACATAACAGCATAAACAGCTCATCCTTCATAAGAGTAGGCAAGAAAAGTAGATATACGTACCCTTAATGACCCATGGTATGAGAAAGGTTGAGTTAGTGCTTTAACAACCATGCCATTTTTTTAGGGAACAAAAAAAGTAAGGCTGTATGTTTAATATGGGAGAGGAGACTCAACACTGAGATTCAGAAAACTGAATGGTTCTAAGTGACCACATGGGAAAGGAAAAAACAAAGTTTTTTTCCAAAGTACTAGGGACCCATATCAGCTTGACTGTTTGAGAATTGAAATGAGGCTGTCTATGTGCTAGAGGATTTCCATACAAATCTCTTCAGTCTGAAGAGTGAAAAAACAGGACAGGAGAGGTGGTTCATCTGTTAAATGCTCACAATCATGTGTCAAGAGTGCATGAAGAGATAACCAATTTAAATGGAGAACCTGTCTTATAAATCAGAGAAAGGTAACACAGGTCACCATTTGTGAAGGGCATAGTTTTGACACAGATGATGTCATTAAATTTGTTGGGGGGATGATAGGCCAAGATTATTGGAGGTGAGTATTGAAAAAATGCCAAATAGATGGCCACACTTATGGAATGATTATCTATTTTGATACTGAAACAATTAGAACTTAATGATAAAATATAGGAAACAATTACATAGGCCAAAAGCCAAAGTGAAAAGAAAGAAAGAAGACAAAAGAAGGAAGAAGGAGAGAGATGGGGAAGAATGTAGGCTGGTAGAAGAGACATTAAAACATAAACTCTGAAAATGACCACGTTTGCATTGAAGACTGTTTCCCTTCTAGAAAGGTGTCTGTCGTCATATCCTTCGAAGAAACCAGAAAGGTCAGAGCTATCACTCTCCTGTTGTGTTTTAAGTCAGAGAAACTGATTTCCCCAAGGGCACATCTCTATTAATAGGGATCAAAACAATTGCTTCTGATGCTACAATCAAAATCTGTCAACGCGACCCACCTGGCTAAACTGGTACATTTCCTCACCTCAATTACGGTAAACAGAACTGAGGAATTAGCCTCCAAAATTCAAATATGAATGAAGCTGATGTTACTTTAGAAAGACATACTTCATTCATTAAAGCAACACAGATGATATTCTTTCAGCAGAATCCATGTTGTATATAAATGCAGATTTCCCCCTTATGTTTTATACTCTGAATTGTCACATTAAATGCCAAGATAGCTCATTTTGAAGTTACACCAATATTCTCTCTCTGGAGTAGTATGAAAACAAGAGTATACTTCATAAAAATTTGAGAGATGAGCTAGTTATTCTTTCCTCTATCCCTAGGACACACTCACAAAGAAAAACAGTGGGAAGTCACCAAAGCTGTCTGCTTGCTATTTATTACAGGAAGCCAGCGACACTGCTTTCTTTTAACTTATGTTCAGTTCTTTGGGAACAGGTTTTCATTAGTTATTGTAGACAGAAATAACAGGAATAATGGAAGTCACCTTGATAACTCCACTTACACTGTCACTTACTTTCAAACAACTGAAATTTTTTGGAATCCCATGGGATGTCATTTTATTCAGAACTGTAATATTGTTCAAAAAATTTATTGTAGGAATAACACAATTCAATGCTATATGCAATAAAATTTAAAACAGAATTTAAAATAGGTAACATAATGGATGTAATGCATTAGCTATAGTACTATCTCAAACATTCATATAACTACTTATATTCTTAAAATATCTGAAATGCATATTTCTTGCTAACATCATTTCCATATTATATATTTACATAGGAAAAGGAGATCAAGCAAAGTACATTCTATAATAAAGATTATCTCTGGGCAAGTCTAGGATATAGTGTACAATAAACACAATAACCAAAGATTAGGAGATATAGAAGAACCACTTGCCTAGCACACAGAAGGCCATGAGAAGGATCATCATCTTCTCCCACACCTGTCCAGAGGCTTGTGTTCATATTTCTTTTATGTGGAGAGAAGTTCTTGACAGTAGAGGCAGCCCTGCTTAAACCCTCTTCCTGGGCAAAAGAGAAGACATTCTTGCTTTTAACCAATTCATTCTCTTATCAAGTGTTCTCTTGCTATACTGAAGCATTCTGGCATCTACAATCACCATTCTTACATTTTTATTGTTTTGAGAATTTTGTACATGCATTTAATGTGTTTTGATTGAACATTCCCCTCTTGCTACCATTTTCCCTCCCAACTTCTTGTGTGTGTGTGTGTGTGTGTGTGTGTTTTAACCAACTGAGTTCACTTAGTGATATCTGTTGGTGTGTGAGTGTTTGATCATCTAATAGGTCATGGAATGTTTTTCAGTGCTCATATCTTTGATTAAAATTTATGGTCCTCCCCACTGCAGCCATTAACCTTCCTGTCTTTCATTAGAAAACAAAGAGGCATCTAAAGAATAATATTAAAATACATAAGATAAGACAAAAACAAGCAAATCAGACGAGGCTGAAACAAAGAGAAGAAAAGCAGCCAAAGAAAAAGCTCATGAATGAAATATAGATGGAGATATACACGTTTGCACACAAAAATCTCATAAAGACATACAACCAGAACCCATAAGCAAAAAGGACCTGTAACATGAAAAGTAAAAGTAAAAATCAACTGACTCAGCATTACGAGACAAAGAGCCTCCAAAGACACAGTTGAGTTTGTTTTGTGTTGGTCATCCACTGCTTGACCTATTTATTACCCCATCAAATGCTCCCCATCCAGGACTCAGTGAAAAAGAAGGTGGAAAGACTGTAGCAACCAGAGAAGACGGATGACACCAATGAAGCAAGTCCTTCAAGACAATACATGACTCACATACATAAAAACTCACAACTCTGCGGAAGCATGCATAAGGCTTGCACAGGACATCTCATTCATTTTTATTCCATGAAATTATTATATACCACCTTCATGTAATTGGAACGAATAATACGTTACTGTCAATTATTGTACACAAATATTATAGGGTAATATTCTGTCTCTCTCTTCCTGCCTTTGATCCATCTCTGAGTATGCATCTGCATCTGTACCCATTTCATTAATTAGTGATTGTTTTGCTCCTCCAATTATAACAGCTAACTCCTTATTTAGAAAAGGGACTTAAAATCCTTTTTTAAAAAGATCACTTCTTAGCAACAGGATTTACAGTTCTGAGTGTTACCATCATGTGTCTTCTTCCATGTGTGACAGTAGGGAAGGCTTTAAGATGAAATAATTCACACCTGCTCACACCGCTTTCCTCAGCCATTTTATTCTAAAAACATTAGACTCTACAAAATTCTTGGAATTGCTCTGGAAATAGTAATTGTTAAGAAGTTTTTTAATAACCCTTCTTTAACATATTCAAATAACCATTATTACCTATATAGAACCATTGTTAATTCACAGAATTGAAACTTACTGAAGAATGGAGATTGTATAAAATGAGTACCCAAGCAATCTAATTTTGATAACTTGTGTTAAGCCAAGGATAATAATAAATGCTGAAATTATAATCACCATAGAAGTGCCAATCACTGCATAGCCTCATAGAGGCCAACCTAACTCTGTAAGAATTATGATAAATCATCACACCCTCCAGATCTAAAAGTGTCTTTCATCCCTATACTGTCTATATTTATCATAATTTGCCAGTATTAGAAAAAGAACCTCTTTAAGTGTGCTATGATTTATCTGAGAAAATGTGGAACAGATCCATGAAAATCACAACCATTTCCCCAAAATCCATTTTTTATGAAAACACAGATGCGTATGTATATAAGCTTATAATTACAAGAGGCACAAATCAAAATTTAAACAGCCATTTGGAGCCAGTAAAAGTTAGCAAAAATGTACCTACTTGTTTTCTGAATGCAGAAGCCCAGGTTTCCACCACCTTTCTAAGTGGTTCTAAGATGACCCTCTGACAACAAGCTCAGCATCCTTGGAGCCTGAAGCAGCAGCATAGTTCTCAGGAAAGATTCTGAAGCTTCTAGTCCCTTTTT
>LOJH01053264.1:0-12214 GCA_001685095.1 Ellobius talpinus
GGGGAGGGAAATGAGAGGAGGGGAGGAGGTGGAAATTTTTAATAAAAAAATAAAAAGATCCACTGAAAGTCCTCACTTACAGAATGGGTATGTGGAAGACAGGTCTTGAAAGAAAAATAGAGGAATTGGGTCATTTAATCAAAGAAAATTATTTTTTAATCCCATAATTGACACATGAGATCTTTGGAACACCAAGAAATGATCCACTTTGACTTATTGGCCCTGAAGAAAAAGAATTCTGTGCTAAAGGCACAAAAATATTTTTAATAAAACCAAAGAAGAAAATAACCCAGATATAGTGAAAGTGCAACACATCCAGATAAAAGAGATATATAAAACACCGAATAGGCAAGATCTAAAAAGAAACACCCTCAACCATATTGTAGTCAAAACACTAAATATACAGAACAAAGAAAATGTCTTAAAAGCTTCAAGAGAGGGCTATCAAGCCAAATACAAACAAAGCCACATGCAGGGCCAGCAGAGTAACTGCTTACTTCTCAATGGGAACCTTAAAAGCCAGAAGAGCTTGGAACAGTGTGTTTGGATTTCTCCACAGATGCTAACTAAAACTAGTAAACTCAGCAAACTTATCAGTCACAATTGAAGGAGAAGCAGGCAACTGAATGATGAGGTAATCTACAGAATGGAACAATATCTTCCTGCTATTATATACCTGACAAAGAATGAATACCTAAAATATACAAAGTGCTGAAAATATTAAATGCTGAGAAAGCAAATAGAGGAGGCTAGCGAGTAGCTCCTTGGTAGAAGCACGCTCATGTAAGCCTGAGAACCTGAGTCTTACTGCCTGGAACTCCATGGTGGAAGGTGAGAATGGGCTCACAGAAATTATCCTTTGACCTGCATCTGCACGTGGTGGCATGCATGTCCCAATAGTAATGCCAGTCTCACCATGAGTGGAGCAACTGAAAGCTACTGGTGACTGATAACTTCTTAGAACACTTGCCTAGAAATGGGGCCACTGTATTGAAGAGTATCCTCCCATTCCCACAGTGACACGTGGAACTTCTCCCTTTCCCACACCTTTGCCAAACTGCCCTACAAGCCACAAGGGAAACACTTGACTAGCTATATCCATATATTCCTCTCTCGGTTGGGATTTTTCTGAGGAATTTTGTTCCCAGTTAACTCCCTTCAGGATCCCCTTTCCTCTGGCAACCAGACACACAACTGTCTCCGTCGCCCTGGGTGTGCAGCAGAAGCCTGACTGTACCTACAATGGTAGATGGAATCACCTGAAATGTAGTTTCTAAACATTAGCTTATGTGTTTATAATTCCTCCACATCACATTCATCATCCTGAGATGGACAAGAATCATGACTACAGAATGTTGTAAAAAAATACAGTGTAAAGTCAGAACAATGCACCAGCTGCAGTGTTAAGTGATAGCTTAATGCCTCATCATTACCCTAAGATCTTAGTATCAGCATCCCCACCTTCAGATACGGAGATGGTAACTGCTCATCCAGACACACAGCTGTGCTACTAGTTGCCTGTCAAAAGTAAGCACTTTAACACAGCACATTTATTTATTTACTATTTACTGATTTTCATATTTAACACATCTATTTTTAAAAATGGGCCTTGCTATGTAGCAGTGGCTGTCCACAAACTGCCTCTCAGTCTCTGTGTGTTGGGACTGTAAGCATATATCACCATGGGTTGTTCACCAGTGTTCTGCTGTGGGCTTGCAAGAGGCTGAGATCAAGGCAGCAGCCAGGGCTGATAGGGAACAGATCTGCTTTCAGGTTCATCCGCCCATGTGGTTGTTGGATGCCCTCAGTTTCTCAGGGGTTGGTGAACTGTTAGCCTCACTCACCTATTGGCTCCCCGTCCATTGTTCTTTCGAACTTAGAAGCTCACACATGGAAGCTCACTTCCTTAAAGCCAGCAAAGGACAGGACGAGCTTCTTGTGTAGCCTTATCACAATGTAGACAATCCCATTGTCTTTGCTGTTTCTTTTGATTAGAAACAAGTTCCAGGCTAGCCCACTGATGGTTGATATTGATTATCTATGACACAGGGTCCAGAACTGCCTAGGAGACAAACTTCGGGCCTGTCTGTGATACAGCTCTAGACTGGGTTAGCTGAGGTGGGAAGACCCATCCTAAATGTGGGTGGCACCGTTCCATGGACTGCAGCATCAGACTGAATAAAGAGGAGGAAGAGGGCTGAACACCAGCACTCCTTGTTCCCCTCTTCCCGACTGCAAATGTCATGTGACCCCAGGCTCTTGCTGCCCAGATTTGCCCACGTGCTAGACTGCCTGCATGTGTCCTTGGATTGAGAGACAAAGTAAACCCTTCCTTAAGATGCTTTTGTGGCAGGTAAATAGCAGAACTGGGGGTTGAAGCCACTCCCAGAAACCCCAAAACTCCCCTAGTTAGCCACTGTGCTCTGTTGCCTCAGATGAAGTCACCTGTTTATTTCCCTGAAAGGATAGTCTTCTATGGACTCCAGCAGCACTTCTCAAAATGTGTTATTCTTTTCTATTTTATCTTCTGAGTCAGAAGGAAGCTGAACAATCCAGTGGAAGAGGGCACACTTTCTACAGATTTCATCTAGAGATAACTTTTATTGTAAGACTAATAAGACTTCTAATGTTAAACCCTGACCCCTAGCTATTAAACACAACGTTCTATGTGATTCTTAGAACAGCTGACCAATTGGTATAAGAAGCAATAAAAAACAAGCAAACTTTAAGCAGAGAAGCAAAGTGCCTTGAGAGAGAGAACTGATATTATCCGTGTAATCCCCCCTCTGCCTTTGTATTCCGTTTCTGTAACTAAATTCAGAATTGAAATGACTAGCCTTGACAAACATCTTTAGACTCAGCAGTATATCTGTGTGTATAGATATCTGTGTGTGTAGTTTCAGGGGAATGGGGGACTAGTTCATCAGAACCTCTGTAGACAGAGGTATAGCTTAATTTACTTAAATGTTCCTAGCAACAGAAGTTGTTTTCTTTTTCACCCCCAAGTCCTCTGAGTAGAAACAGACAAAACTGATGACCAGAGGTCGGGAAAATGGTCGATGTATTTCAGTTTCCTGCGTGTGCGATTTGTGTGGTAAGTATATTTATTCTGTTGCATTTACCAACATGAAGTCAAAGGGCTGTGTTTTTTAAAAATCTAATGACAAACATGAATTCCTGTGGGCTTTTCTTCCTTCAGAAGCTAACATAAGGAACAGCAGGTAAATGTGGTCCCATCCTACTGCCTAAGGATTGTTCTGGCATCTCAATCGCATTTTCCTTGCAGCGTGATTTTTCTTATTATCTGTTTCCATATTATTTAGCTCTGCATGCATTCAGAAGTTAGCTGACTCAGTTCCTTCTGGGAAGTAACAATAACAATAATAGCAGTTATTAGCATCTTTGTTGATCACTATGTGCTCAGTCTTCCCTGTGCATTCTGCATGTGTGCGTGGTATGTAGTGTGTGCACAGGAGCATTGACTTAGCTACAATTGTAGCTATGCTTTTGTATGTGTGTTGTGATGGGGGTCAGCACTCCTGCCCACTGAGGCCCTCCTCAAACTGTATTCTATACATTTTCCATGCAACACATCATTTTGTTTTCATAGTAATCCTAAAAACATTATTCATTCTTGCTGATGACAGAAACGAAACTCCAGGCTCAAAGCACATGTGTAACTTGTCCACAGGGGCACTGGTAGTCATCAGGAATGCAGGATTTGAGGCCCTGCTCTCCAGACTGTAGTGGACTGCCTCCCTGATGCCTCAGCATATGTGATTAATGAATGACTGAGCAATTTGGATGCTCCATGTTCTCCAGCCTTCCTTTGCACACAGTATAGAGAGCCCTCAGTCCTGAACGCTCCCATTGAGAGTGCAAACAGTCAGGCCAAAAAGCCTTGTAGTCCAGTTCAGAACGGCAGTTTCTTAGCTGTGTGACCTTGACCAAGGTTATAATGCCTTGAACTCTGTTTGCTTTGTCAGAACCCAGGAGTTATGATTGTGCCTGCTTCTTGCAGTGGTCGTGAGAGTTTCATGAGGATATGCATGTAAAATGCTTAGCATGGTGCCTGGTATAATGGATAAAGATATGGATTCTGAAGTGATGACCAGTCCTGCTTCTGTCATTTATTATGCCTATGACCAAGAATAAGCCATTTAATCTTCTGAGACTCAGCTGTTCTGTCTGTTAACTGGGTATCATAATACAACCATGGCAAGCGGAATGTTCTAAAAGGCTGACATGAAAGACTCCAGATGTCACCTAGGAGACATTTTACAATGCCTTACAATGCCTAGAGCCATTTTGATTGTCAGAGCTAAAGTATACTCTGTGTGTGTGTGTATGTGTGTGTGTGTGATGCAGAGCACGTCAAATGGGGGAAAAACAAGTCAAATAATCCCAAGCTAACTCCAAATAGAGTATTCTGAGGTTTTTCTTTATTAAAAGGAAAAACTCAAGGAACAAGAACAGGGGTCCAACATCAAGGTGTGGAGCACGGGAAGAAAGAGGCAATCAGGCAGGACCATAGCCTTTTGGTACCCCAAAGCCATGCCTCAACCTGGTCCAGCCTCTCAAAGGTCATTGGCTGAAGGAGGTTCCCTATCGTGTGTGTGTGTGTATGTGTGTGTGTGTGTGTGTGTGTTACAGCTAGGGATATTGGACACTCCTGGAATCTAGTGAATAGAGGTCAGGAATGTTTCCAAATGTCCTATAGGCACAGGACAGCCCTCTACAACCAAAGATTATCCAGTCTGAAATGCCAGTAGTTCCAACATCACGCTATGCCCCTGATGGGCATTTCACACACAAGGCCCAACACATGCTAGCAGTGATTATTTTCTGTCTTTTGGGGGTCTCCATTTTCCTCATTATTTTTAAAGGTCCTTCCAGCTTTAGAACTCTCCGATTCAGCATGAGGTAAAACATAGATCCAGCTCCATCTAGGACCCAAGAAGGGTATAAATACTGTGTCTGAGTAGGCTTTCATCAAGATGAGTTGGAAGCACTGATCTATTTTGGTGAGATAGAAAACACTTTTTTAAAAACTGAAGTTTTGTAAAAGTCTTACTTTCAAGTGGTATTTGAAAGAGTCTTTACTGAAGCTTCATCCCCTACTTCATTTTAAAAAGAACAACTCTAGGTTGTCTGCTCATGTTGTAATCACACTCCTCTTTGCAAGGGCATTTAAAGATAAGCCTCACTGTTTTCTTTTCTGAGAAGGGAAAAGGTAAATTACCACTGATTTTTTTTCTAAATCATTATTACCATGGACAAACCCATATACTCTTCCTAAGAGTGATGGGGCCAGTTGAGGTGGCCCACATTGGTGAGCTGAAGAGGCAGAATCAGGAGAATCAGAAGTTTGAGGCCAGCCTTAGATACCCATTTAAAAACATTATCAGTTCACATTGAATATGGATCAGAAATATGGTAAAAGCCCGAAGTCAGGGAGGACCAGAGCAAAACGATGTCTTCAGAACATTCAATGACTACTATATTCATGAGCCCACAACAGCTGTGCCTGCACAGAACCTCCCACAGATCAAGCCAGTTAGCACCAGAGGTGCTAGGAGTCATTAATTCTTATGCCTAATTGAAGAGCTATTGACAGATGATGTCTTCTGAGGGAGATGGAGTCAGTTTCTTTAGAGTGTAGCCCCTGGTAGGTGGGCCATGCTCCAGGGCACAGTCCCATACCCATGAGTATGCTGGACTTAATGAAACGGATGTAACATGAAGTTGTGCAGATGGGGGTGAACCTGGGAGGGACACGAGTAAGTGTCATCAAAATACTTTTTAAGAAATTCTTTAATTAATTCAAATATTATATTTTTAAAAAAGAGCTCTCTCCCTAAATAAAGTTATGGAGCCTGTCAAGATGGTCTAGAAGGAAAAAGCACTTTCCAAGCAAGCCAGACGACCTGAGTTTGAGTCCCTGTGGTGGTTTGGATAGGAATGGCCCCATGGCTCTTATGTTCGAATGCTGGGTCATCCAGGAGTGGTGTTACTTGAGCAAGATTAAGAAGTATGGCCTGCAAATTTCAGGATGTCATTATTTTCACCACTGAGTAGTACTCCAATGTGTAAATGTGCCACATTTTGTTTGTCCATTCTTCAATTGAGGGGCATCTAGGTTGTTTCCAGGTTCTGGATATTACAAATAATGCTGCTATGAACAAATGCCTTTGTAGTATGATGGAGCATGATGGAGCATCTTTTGGGTATCTGCCCAAGAGTGGTATTGCTAGGTCCTGAGGTAGGTTGATTCCCAATTTTCTGAGAAACCACCACACTGGGTTCAGTGGGAAAAAAAAACCACAATGACATCTTGAAAATTGCATGCAAATGGATGGAACTAGAAAAAAATCATCCTAAGTGAGGTAACCCAGAAAGACGGACATGGTCTGTACTCACTGATAAGTGGATGCTAGCTGTAAAGCAGAGGATATTGAGCCTATAGTTCATGATCCTAGAGAAGCTAAGTAACAAGGTGANTGGTATTGCTAGGTCCTGAGGTAGGTTGATTCCCAATTTTCTGAGAAACCACCACACTGGGTTCAGTGGGAAAAAAAAACCACAATGACATCTTGAAAATTGCATGCAAATGGATGGAACTAGAAAAAAATCATCCTAAGTGAGGTAACCCAGAAAGACGGACATGGTCTGTACTCACTGATAAGTGGATGCTAGCTGTAAAGCAGAGGATATTGAGCCTATAGTTCATGATCCTAGAGAAGCTAAGTAACAAGGTGATTCCTAAGAAAAACAACATAAATCCACTTGTAAAGGGGAAATAGACAAGATTTCCTGGCAAAATTGGGAGTATGGGAGTTGGGGAAGAAGGGAGGATGGAAGGGGAAGAGGCAGAGAGAAGGGGAGGGGGAGGAGAGCTTGAGGGAACCGGATAGTAAAGATGGAGGAAGGACAGAGATGAGAGCAAGAAAAGTGATATTTTGATTGAGGGGGCCATTAGGAGGCCAACGAGAGACCTGGCTCTAGAGAAATTTCCAGGAACCCACAAGGATGACCCCACTAAGACCCTAAGCAATAGAGGGGACGGGGCCCAGGCTGGCCTTGCCGTGTAATCAGATTGATGACTGTCTTAAATATCACCATAGAACCTTCATCCAGCAACTGATACAACAGAGGTAGAGACCTGCACTGAAGCATTGGACTAAGCTCCCAAAGTCAGTTGAAGAGTGGAAGGAGTAAGAATATAAGCGAAGAGGTCAAGACCATGATGGGAACACCCACTGAAACAGTTTACTTGAGCTAATGGGAGCTTGCCAACTCCAGCTGGACTGGGAAGGAACAAACTTAGGGCCAAACTAGTCCCTCTGAATGTGGGTGACAGTTGTATGGCTGGAGCAGACTATGGGGTCATTGGCAGTGGCACCAGGATTTGTCCCTACTGCATGTACTGACTTTTTGGGAACCTATTCTCTTTGGATGGATACCTTGCTCAGCCTAGATATAGTAGGGAGGGCCTTGGACCTTCCTCCAAAGCAATGTGCCTTACCCTCTCTGAGGAGTGGATGGGGGCAGGGTGGGGAGGTGGAGAGAATGGGAGGAGGGGAGGGAGTGGGAACTGGGATTGGTANGGATGGATACCTTGCTCAGCCTAGATATAGTAGGGAGGGCCTTGGACCTTCCTCCAAAGCAATGTGCCTTACCCTCTCTGAGGAGTGGATGGGGGCAGGGTGGGGAGGTGGAGAGAATGGGAGGAGGGGAGGGAGTGGGAACTGGGATTGGTATGTAAAATGAAAAAGGATAGTTTGTTTTCTTTTCTTAGAGAAATAAAATAAATTAAAAGAAAAAGTGTGGCCTTGATGGAGGAACTGTTTCACTGGAAGTGGGATTTGAGGTTTTAAAAGCCCAAGCCAGACCCATCTGTCTCTCTTCCTGTTCTTGGATATCCGACTATAGGGCTCTCAGCTATTTTTCCAGCACCGTATTTGCCTGTGTGCCATCCTGCTTCTCGCTACCCTCAATTAATTGCTTTTCTTTATTAGAGTTACTGTGTGTAGTTGGACTTATTTTTTAGGACTATTGGCTCTCCAATAATGACCCAAAGACTTATTAAGGAAAGCTCAGTTGGTAGTTTAGGCTTGTTCCTAACTAGTTCGAATAACTTAAATTAACCCACATCTTTTAATCTATGTTTTGTTTTGTTTTGTTTTGTTTTACATGGCTTAGTTACCTTTACTCTACACTGCCCATGCTGCTTCCTGAGTCTCTGGGTGTCTCCTCTATTCCCTGCCCTTCTTCTTCTTCCCAGCATCCTCTATGCCTGAAAATCCTGCCTAGCTATTGGCTATTCAGTTTTTATTAAACCAATCAGAGTGACACTTCTTCACAGAGTATAAAAAGATTATTCCACACAGTTGTGATCTCTTCACAGCAATAGAAACCCTAACTAAGAGATATGGCAACTCTTATAGAAAAAAAGCATTTAGTTGGGGCTTGCTTACAGTTTCAGAAGTTTAGTTCATTATTGTCATAGAAGTGAGTGTAGCAGCATGAAGGCAGACATGCTGTTAAAGAGAGTTCTATATCCAGATTGGCAGGCAACAGGAAGAGAGGTGCACATTGGACTTGACTTGAAGATTTGAAACATTAAAATCTACCCCCAGTAACACCCTTCCTCCAACAAGGTCACCTCCTAATAGTACTACTCCCTAGTGATCAAACATTTAATTCTATAAGCCTATGGGGGTCATTCCTATTCAAACCACCACATTCCACTCCCTGGCCCCCATAGGCTTGCAGTCATAGCATAATGAAAAAATGCATTCAGCTCAACTTCAAAAGTCTCCATAGTCTATAACAGTCTCAATGCTGTTTAAAAGTCCAAAGTTCAAAGTCTATTCTGAGATTCATGCAATCTCTTAACTGTAACCCCTATAAAGTCAAAATAAAGACGTAGATCACATACTTCCAACATCCAGTGGCACAGAATATACATTACTGTTCCAAAAATGGAGAAAATATTGGACCAAAAACCAGCTGGGCAGACTCTAAGCTCTGCATCTCCACGTCTGGTGTCAAAGCCCTCTTCAGATCTCCAACTCCTTTCAGCTTTGTTGACTACAGCACTCTTCCGGTCCCTGTTAGCAGCTCTTCCACTACACTGTGGTCATGGTGTCTCTTGAGAGCAATAGAACACTAAGGCAGCCCACAGACCCAGGTAAAAAACTAGCGTCAGATATTATAATGCCAGCACTTCTACAGCAGGATGGGGGACTGAGGCAGAAGAACCCCAGCACTTTGCAAGCCAGCTGGCTTAGAGTATGCAGGATGGGAGAACCAATGAGAAAGCTCCTGTCACTACACTGTGGAAGGAGAGAACCCAGTCCCCAAAACACACACACATCATACATATAACAATAATAAACAAATTGTAGAGAATTAGATAGGACAGATTGGGCTATCTTTCTTCTTGAGATCAGCCTTTTTTAAAGTTTTAATTCTTTTTTCCTTCTCTCATTTGCTTTTGTTACTACTTCTCATTTTTTAATAATATACTCATGAAATGTTAAGGAATTACGATTACCGTGCAGTGACAACTGCTACTGACACAATGGGAATTCACTATTGATTTTCTTAGCTTTTATAGTTTATCACTGATCATTAACATCAGTTAATCATTGTGAAGAGCTCACAGAGGAAAAGAAGACAAAGAAAGCAGACACAATTGTCCCACCCGAATATGCCAATATCAACCGTGCTAATAATGGCACATTTCTTCCTAATTTTCTTCCAGTAAGAATTTTTACAGACATCAGAGTTATCTTACCTTTATTATTTAACCCACAACCCTCAAAATGTACAATCCCTTCTAAATAGTTTATCCTTGAACAAATCAGTTCTGAAATGTGAAAAGCTATAGAAAAATATGACACTGAAAAGTATATGATACGTATATATGTATACATTCACACATTCTGTATGTGTGCACACATATTCATGTATGTAGATGCAAATATGAGAGTTTAGAGAACACAGGGTGATGTCAAGTGTCTACCTCAATCACTTTTCACCTTACATTTTGAGACAGGATCTTTTTCTAAGTACAGAGCTCATCAGTGAACCCCGGGCACCCAACCATCTCCAGTCCCTATGCTGAGAATACACGTGTCAGCACACTAGTTTTTTATGTGGATTGGGAATCCAAACTCAGGTCTTCGTGCTCACGAAGAAGGCGCTTTCTTGACTCCACAGTCTTGCTAAAATACTCTTCTACAGAATAGTGTTTAAAAGGAAAGGGGTTGTTCCATAGTTTTAGTTACTTCTCACAATTCCATGTGTGTCTTCTAAGATAGTGTCTACGGTGGCCATTAGTGTCACTTGTTAAATGTTTCCAGGTTTTAGTGTCCCAGGCATATAGCATGGCCACTTGCTGCCTGGTTTATAGTTGGCTTAGGTCATGTGACTATCTTTTGCCGGTGAGCTATATTCAGTTAAAAATCTATGTAAGAACCATTTGGTTTTGCTCTGGCAATGAGCAATGTTCCAATTAGTAGCTGCTTGTCATGATTCCAGAAAGAAGGTATACATAACAGAGCTCCCAGGCAACCCAAGAACACGAAGAATGAGAAACATCTTGCAGCATTACTCTTAGAGGGGTTGTCTCGTACAGCATCATAACCTATCCTATCCTTATTTGTGTTAGAATATTATTATGCCCACATGTAGCTAAAACTATACACATACATTCAGATATGCTTATTCACGTACACTTGTATAAATACAAACCTATTCAAATCGTCTTGCCTATACATTTTTATGAAAATTTAATTTAACTCATTATTAGTGGGGGGAGCAGCACATGTCATGGTGGGTGTGTGGTCAGAAGGCAACTTTATGAAGTTGGTTCTCTCCTGTCACCTTGACCTGGGTTCTGGGGATTGAAGTCACGTTCTCAGGCTCTCTTTACCCACTAAGACATCATTTTTTTACCTTATTTATTCTGTTGTAATCATTCTTTTAGGGGTTATTGTTATTAAGAAATATATTTATGTTCGAAAGTTGTTTGAACATCTGTGTCCTACTAACTTTCCCAGATTCTTTGTCAATAAAAACCAGAAAAAAACAATAAGATAGCCATGAAGAGTCTATCCTCAGAGCAGCTGGTGCAGGATGTGCCTTCATCTTGTAAACACAGATCTGCTTTGATATGCTTAGCCCCTTCTTGTAAAGACAGACACTAATTTCCTTAACCAGGTCTCTCTGTGCATGTTTAGGCTGTTCTCAGCCTGTCTCTTGTGGGAAACAAGGCTGCGGAAGCTTTCTCAACAGGCACAGAGTGTGAGCTTTGTGTTAATAACATGTGTTACAGGCACACTTGTGGGCACATTTTAACTTTCCCAGCCGTTCTGCTGCATGTGGATGCATGGACTGTCTTCAGGCCTTTGTTATCTATGCACTGGTTCAATAATTAACCAAGCTATAGATTTTGGAGTGGTTGTGGATTATTTCTTTAAGATAAAAACTCTAAAATACTATAAATAGAGCCACAAGCTGGGCATCTTTGAGGCTATTGAAGTGTGTTGGCAGGCTCCTCCCTCCCCCACAGTCTTGTTTTATGGATTTTCCTGGGCATCTGTGGTAGCTTTGCACAGACGAGATAAATGATGTGAATTTTCCAGCATCTTCCTTCAGGCCACCTGAGGAGCCAAGGAAACTAAGACAGACACAGGAAAGCTCAATTAAGCTAAATAAAGCTTGTTTCTTTAGTTTTTGATTAGTACACACAGTATTAGGTTTCATTATAGCATGTTACAATGAAAGTTGTTTTTGATTCTGCTTCCCCATCCTCCAGTTCCCTTATACCTCCCATAGCCTCTTTTCCTTTTTGAGATCCGATTTGTTTATTCTTTGAGATGTTGTATGTGAGTACAATGTTGTATGTGAGTACAATGTATTCTCATGGCATCCACCCCTCCTCCTCCCAAGTTCTTCCCACCAGGTTCCTCTTCCTATTTTATTTTTTCCTTTTTGAAGTAATTGAACTGCATTCAGCTGGCACTTGCCATATATGCACATGGATGTAGATCATCCCCTGGAGTGAGGTGACCTATCAGGACCCGCGTTCTTGAGGAAAACTGACACTCCCTTTCCTGGTAGCCATCAGTGCCAATAACTGCTCACTTATGGGATGGGCATGGGGGCTCCTCGTCCATTCGTGCTGCAATTTTGTATAAGATCA
>LOJH01053265.1:12335-22353 GCA_001685095.1 Ellobius talpinus
AACTCAGGACCTTTGGAAGACCAGGCAATGCTCTTAACCTCTGAGCCATCTCTCGAGCCCTCAGATGTTGTCTTTAAAGTAGGATTAGCCAACACAAAAATTCCAGTCTTTTACCACAAAATTCTCCGTTTACTTATTTTTGACCTACTGTCAATCACAAATTTATTTGTTGGTGGTGTGGGTTTTTTTTAATTATATCTTGCGGGTTGTTTTTGTGGAGGCTGTTTTTGGTTTTGGGTTTCATTTTATGCTTGTTTGTTGTTGTTGTTGTTGTTGTTGTTGTTGCTCTTTAAGATGGAATCTCACCATGTAGCCCAGGCTAGTCTTAAACTCAAAATCTTAGCTCAGTCTTCTAAATACTGGGATTATAGGCACGTACCACCACCACACCTGGCTAAATTTTCTTTTGTAACATGGAATCACAAAACAGTCTGAAATTAGATGGCTTGGACATGAAGTTTTACTCTATCATGTTCCAGTTGGCTAATCTTGGGACGAATTAATTCACCTCCCCGGGGCTCAATTTTCCTCATCCATTAAAAGGGGATACTAAAAATATCTCATAATTGTATTGTAAGTATTGAATGAATAATGTAGGGCAATTCAAATGGAAATAGGTATAGAAGAAACAGCATTGGTAAATGATCACTATTACTGTTCCCCCCACTCCACTGCACCTATACTGATACAAAATATCAGTGTTCTTGCCAGTTTTTTGTCAACTTCACACAAGCTAGGGTCATCTGGGAAGAGAAAACCTCAATTGAGAAAATGCCTCCTTCAGCTTGGCATGTAGTTGGGTCTATTGGACATTTTATTGATTACTGATTGATATGGGAGGACCCAGCCCACTGTGAGGACACCCCAGGGATGGAGGACAAGGATGGTATAAGCAAGCAGGCTGAGTGTTCCATGGAGAGCAAGCTAATAAGCACCATTCCCTCCATGGCCTCTGCTTCAGTTCTTGCCTCCAGTTCCTGACTTGGCTTCCCTTGGTGATGAATTGTGAACTGTGAGCCAAATAAACTCTTTCCTCCTTAAGTTGCTTTTGATCAGTGTTTTTATCACAGCAATTGAAAACAAATTATTTTTGTTTGCAAATTACCCAAGCGTTGGGACCATTCTGGGCAGCTTCCAACTTTATTTCCAGAACACAGACTACATAGCAGGTCCCTTTAACTATCTGTCCAAGGAACAACACCTTTGGCAGGCTCTAGCATCAGGTCTTTCTGTAAGGTACCATCAGGGCTTGAGAGGAGTAGGAAGGGGATTATGCAGGAGCCCAGAGAGGTGCAGAAAAACACTACCAGTAGTTACGAGAGCACCAGAAAGCTCCAGGGACCAGGGAGAGGGGCTGATACCAGAGGGTATTAATTAAAGTGTGATAAGATCTAGAGTTTGGAAGAACTTCTGTGGAATAGTGAAGTGGACCAATAGAAAAAACTAGAAGTAAGGAGATCAGAAGGCTGTGGAAACAGAGTGGATGAAAGGAGGCGGAGGTGAGGCAGGCCAAAAACAGAATGAATGCAAGCATGTTTCATACTAAGCAAACACTCTTCCACTGAGCCATATTCCAAGATCCTGGTTAAAAAAGATCTCCTTCTCCTTTACCTTCTTTTGCTCTCCCCCATCCACTGGATAATAACTTTTTTAAGTATGGAGAGGGATGGGAATGTGGCACAGTGATAGAACACATGCTTAGCATGCACGATCCCTGGGTTGGATCTTCATCACCACAAACAAGTCAAGACATAGTTTAGAGGGAAAATGCACTAATGAGATAATGTCATTAGGGAACACTTCTATAGCTCATAATATCTATGTAGGAGGCTTTACATGACTTACATAGATTTATCCACTGAATCGTCATGAAAACCCTGGGAGGCAGGTGTTTCTATCATCACCACTTCCATTTTAATCATTTGTGAATCAAGAAACAGGAAGCTAAGTGACTTGCTTAAAGTTATAGTTAGTAAAAGTTACAGCCAAGATCTTATTCTAGGCCTTCTTGTTCCAGAGACCTTACTTGGAATTACTGACTGTTAAATTGCCTCTCCTGGCACTGTAACTGCTTAAAGATTGATTTCTGTTGTATTTTGTCTTGAGTCTTTTACTTTTTAAATATTTTTTGTTTATTCTTTGTCATGTAGCCCAGTCTGGGCCTGGAACTCACTATGTAGCTGAGGATGACCTTAAGCTTCTGATTCTCCTGCCTCTACTGCCCAAGTGTTAAGATAACAAGCATGTGCCACAACACACAGTTTATGCAGTGCTAGGGACCAAACCCAGGATCTCATTCATGTGAGTCAGGCACTCTACCAAGTAAGTCATATTCCAAGAATTTCTGTGGGTTTTTTTTGCCATTATTTTTTGACAATTTCTTACTGTATTCATATATTATAGTTGCATTCTTCTTCTTTTGCTCTTTATAGCATCAGATGTAGCCTTGGAAACAGAATTCCTTTTCTCTACAGCATATTTTTCCTTAAAATGCACTGAGACTCACAAAATGATCAACCATGGATACAGAAGACTAGTAGGAGAATAAAACGTGGGATCTCCAACTGCTCAGGAGGGTTAGAAACAGCCAGGACATTAAAACCAGTAAGGAGATAGAATTAGTCAATCCAGGATGAATTACCTGGAAGAAGTGGAACCCAAGACCCATGTCAGATGAAGGGAAGAAAAAGAAAAGGAAAGCAGTTCAAACACTTTTCCATCCATATTAAGCATTAAGAACTTTACTTAAAGCCCCAGAACACATTGGGGTTCCATAGCACGAGCCCAAAATTATACAAATGGAGACTTGAATTAAATAAAAGGAGTGACTTAGGAACCAAATGAACTCAGGGGCTCAAAGGATCTAATTCCATGGGAGTGTTTGGCCCCACCTGTCAAATGACTGCCCCCAGCAACAGACTAAGGCCTATTTCAGCACCATGGACAGTGTTCAGCAGCAGACCCTGTCCACCCTCTACTGCTGAGCCTTCAGCCTAAGTGGCTCTTGCTCATGCATACACAGGTGCACCATTCCCATTTCCCCCCTCAGCTATCCCGGGCACCAGCACCTTGCTGAACTCGGCCATAAGTGTACTGTTCTGCAAACGGAAGTCCTCCTCCTGGCTGTGCAGCTTTGCCTGCAGCATCTCATTTTCACTCAGCAGTACCTCCACTTCCTGCAGTGGCAGACATGGGCCAGGACTCCAACAGGGGTAGAAAGGATGGAGAAGTAGGTGAAGAAGGGGAGAGAAGGAAAAAAATGGCATTGGGTAGGAAGTATATAGGACAGAAAGAATGAGGCAATATATGGGAAGAGAGACATACAGCGAGGTCAAGAGGGACATGGAAAAGGAGGGAAAGAAACGGGAAGGGAGATGTAGACAAGGGGTTAAGAGGGAAGAGAAATAATGATAGGGAGATGGGAAAAGGGGAGGAGAGGGAATGAGAGGAGGATCGGGGAATAGAAAAGGCAGGAAGACAGGAACAAACCAGTATCAACGGAAAAAGAATATAGCAAAGAGAAGAGAGAGACAGAAGAGAGGGTTTGGGGAAAACAATGAGTAAGTAAGATAGAGGAATGGGAGAAATAGAAACAAGAAGTCAGAAATAGAAAGGAAAACCAGAAAAGAGCAATGAAAGAGACAGAAACAGGTGGAAGAGAGACACAGGGAAAGTCGAAGAGAAGAAACAGAGGGGGAGACAGGAAGGCAGGACGTGGATTCATGAGGATAAAGAAAAATATACATAGGGACAAAGAGTGTGAGACAAACACAGGAAAACAAAGACATAGAAATGCAGAGCAGTGAGGAAGTTGCGGATACAATGGGTGTACATAGATAAAGGCCAGGACAATGCCACCAAACAAATATCCCACTAAGACAATCTTTCACACATATTCACCCACCAAAGGCCCCCTTACCTGAGCTTTCTTGCTCTTGCTTAGTGCCTAAAAGGAAGGGTGGAAGAGAGCTAAAGTGAAGAGCAATGGACCCCTCCGTGGGATATGGAAACTAATGTGGCAGGGGTTACGTGAGGGCAATGATGTGTGGAAATATGTTGAAACACAGAACTTTCATAACAGTTAGAAGCCCACAGAAACAACAGAAGAAAAGAATAAAGAATGATTGGGAATTCTGGTGCCTTGGTGCCACAGCACTCAAAAAATTCTTCCTTTCTTCCATGTTTTTGAGGGAGGGGGGAAATAGTGTCTTAGAGTTCAACCCTTTATATACTGGATCTCCAAGCTAGTAAATTGTGGCTTCATCCCTACATCTGTTCAAACACATCAATGTGCTTCTCTCTCATGTAACATAGCAACTTCTGTCCCTCTGCTTGGCAGCTAAGGATATTGTCATGCTGTGGAAATCAACACCCTACCAAGAACTCCAGTTTCCTGACTGCTGGATTGTCTGAATTCTGTATAATTCACCCAACAAGTTTCATTTTAATAAAAATATTTTAATAAAACAAAATTGCATTTATTTATTATTAATTATTATTACTGTGTGTGTAGGTGTGCGCACACACACACACACTTGAGTGGCACAGCTTACGCATGGAAGCCAGAAGATAACTTCATGCCAGTCAGTTCCCCTTCCACATTTTTTTAAATTTGTGTGTATGGGTGTGTGCAGTGCTCTTGAAAACCAGAAGAGGGCATCATATCTCCTGGAAGTGGACTTAGAGCCAGGTTTGGGAGATGCCATCCATCTGAGTGCTGGGGATGGAACTCAGGTTCTGATGCAAGAGCAGTCAGTGCTCTTAACCACTGAGCTCCAGCCCCTCGTCCAACAAGTATTCAGCCTGTACTGTATGCAACATTGCACTATACATGAGGACAGAGCAATGAAGAAGAATAAAAATAAGGATTTAGAATATCTCAAGGGGCCATGCTAGGCTATATTCTACCTTATTTTTAAAGAATCTGAAAGGTGGGTTTGGTCTCAGGTCACCAACAGGACCAGGACACATAGGTGCAAAAAGAGGCAGTGTGAGTGCAAGAAAGGAGGTAGACTCAAGGCAGTCTGATAGACTTGACTAGTCAAAAGTTAATGAATGAAGCCACACATGCCTACAGATCCAGCTACTCAAGAGGTTGAGGAAGGAGGCCGACGTGAGGCCAGAAATTTGGGAGCAGCTTGGAAAACACAGCTAGATTCCCCTTTAAAGACAAAGTTAGTGAACGAAGGCTGGAGATGTAGCGCAGGAGAAAAGACAGCTTGGAGCTGGGTGTGGTGGCAGACCCCTGTAATCCCAGTACTTGGGAGTTGGAGACAGGAGAATGAGGAAAGGAGGATCAGGAGTTCAAGGCCATCTTCAGCTACCTAGCAAGCACAAGGGCAGCCCAGGCTTCAAGAGACCCTGTCTCATAAACAACAAAAAGATCACTTTTGAGCCTTTTGGCTAAAAGCAAATATGGAGAGCTTGCCTAGCATGCATGAGATCCTAGGTTTGATCTGTAGCACCACTCAAAAGAAATTTAGTGAATGAAAATGAATAAGCAATTGATATTAGAATGAATTAAGAGTAAATTTTTTTTAAAAAAATCAATAAATTAAGCAAAGCCAGGCATGTCAGCACACACCTATCATCCCAGCACTTGGGTGGCTGAGGGAGGACAACCAAGAGTTTAAGGCCAGTCTGGGCTACACAGCAAGATCCTGTCTCAAAAGAAACACACACAAAAATTAAATAAGCAAGATTGATTAAAATTAGCAAACTGAAGGTACTTCTGTGAAAAAAATTTCCAAAGACTATAAGAAAGCAGCATGATCATTAGATCTGGTTCAGTGTAGGTGTTCACTGGGAGATAAATGAGTCAGATGGATAGAGGGAAGCAAGAGGTGGGTGGATGGGTAGGTGGAGGGAGGTACCTTCTGAGCTTTAGTGAACTCCTTATCCAGGTAGGCGACCTTCTGTCGAAGACTGGCAAGTTCTGGTGCAGGGAAAGCAGGGAATCTCAGCCTCAGGCGGTAACAAGGAACTGAAGGGTCATCTTATCAGGCCTCTAAAGGAAAATCTTTGCCTCTAGTCCCCCAAAACCACCCCATCTAATGAGACTCTCTTGGCTCACCAACACCATTCTTCCGAAGTTCATCTGAAAGCTGGTAGTTATTTGTCCGGAGTTCCAGGAGCTGGGTCTTTGGGAGAAGCCAAGAAACAAAAAGATTTATCAGGAAGGTATTCCTTCCCCACACATGAGGCAACCAAGCCCCTGAGCTCCAAAGACTGGACTGGTACCCCCTAGGTGTTTCCTTAATTGCTCTACCTTGTCCAGTTCCATTCCCACCACAGCTAGCCTTCCCCCTTCATTGCCCGGCTAATCCATTTCACACCCTGGGCCACTGAAAGGTATTGGCATACTGAAGGGTACTGGAATAGTCGAGCTCCTGTTTATATGTGCTCCTGTGACTCAATATATTCAGGATAAAATCATCTTGACTGACCTCTTAACACCCTGAACACTGCCCTGGTCAGACCCTGAAAGCTGCTTTGGCAGAAGGCCTATAAAACTCTTTCTCATGCAAAGAGAATCTGGTCTTTCTCCTCAACTTTCATGAGTCAGGGGGTGTCCCCCCAAGGTCCTGCAGCACTCCTAAGGTTTACAAAACATGTTAGAGTCCCCTTAAGTCAAGAAATAAGGGAAAATGCAGCATGGGGCACTGAGCCCTGAAGCTGATTCTTCCCAGAAGCACCCACTGACCCCTCCCCCTACTTTTATGTCCTTCTCAAAGCACCAGCCTCCACCTCTCTCACCACAATGGTTTGGTCCAGATCAGAAGGCTGGCCTGGCTATTATGGGATCTTTCTTGTCTGGTTATCCCCAGGACTCAGATAGCCTCTCTCTTAATCCTACGCCAACTGCAATACCTTTCTTTCTTTTTGAGACAGGGTTTCTCTGTAGCTTTGGAGCCTCTCCTGGAACTAGCTCTTGTAGACCAAGCTGGCCTCGAACTCACAAAGATCCGCCTGCTTCTGCCTCTGCCTCCCAAATGCTGGGATTAAAGGTGTGTGCCACCACCGCCAAGCTTGCAATACCTTTCTACCCACCTTGAAGTCCCTCTCCAAAAGAGCCCAGTGTTTTTTTCTCATACATGACACAATGGGATAAATCTTCCTTGTTTAAATATCTACCCACTCTTCACAAGATGCCTTTAGTCATGATCCAAAAAACGGTGACACTATGTCCCTCCAGAGTCTCTCTCAAATACCCTTGAAAGGGCCAGCTGAAATAATCTTATTCAAAATCTTCTGTAATTTACAGTGCTCCTCCCCATTTATGGTCCAGTGGTCTCATTCTTTTTTTGGTATATTAAATATTAAAACTTTATTAAACAATAACACCCATACAACTGTAGCTGAATTGTTTAAATAGGATGCTGGCCCAGCCATATCAGAGATATATATGCTATAAACATTATTTTGAAAACATGCAATTAGTTGGTCAGACTTAACCTGTGTAATATTATATGAAAGTCATTATAGAATAAGCAATAAATATCACTTAGTATAAAGTTTATTCACATGTATAAAAATCTGAAATGTTATGGATAACATGCTATTAGAGGAATGTCAAGTATTTCTGTAATTTTTTTAAAGATTAGATATTTGGAGACAGGCATGGGGACATATACCAGAAATACCAGTACTTAGGAAGCTAANGATGCTGGCCCAGCCATATCAGAGATATATATGCTATAAACATTATTTTGAAAACATGCAATTAGTTGGTCAGACTTAACCTGTGTAATATTATATGAAAGTCATTATAGAATAAGCAATAAATATCACTTAGTATAAAGTTTATTCACATGTATAAAAATCTGAAATGTTATGGATAACATGCTATTAGAGGAATGTCAAGTATTTCTGTAATTTTTTTAAAGATTAGATATTTGGAGACAGGCATGGGGACATATACCAGAAATACCAGTACTTAGGAAGCTAAGGGGAAAAGATTAATGCAGCTTCCAGGCCAACCTTGACTACAGAATGAGACTGTCTCAAACAAAAGGATGAAGGAAAGAAACAAAGAAACAGTGGTCTCATTCTTACATCTTTAGTGACCCTCAGCAGGTCAACTAGCTCCCGGGCCAATAGAATTACTTCTACTCCCTCAACCAACAGGACTCTAGGGTTTCCCCATTTCAGTCTTTCCCACTAAGGCTCTCTCTCAAAGTGTTCCTTCATTGTGCAGTGCTACCACTCCCTCTCAGAGTGCCCCTTAAAAGAATCAACAGATCTGTGAACCTGGTCAGACTTCTCCCCAAAACCCAGTGATGTTCCCCTCCCTGAAATTCCAAAGTATTATTGTTTTATATCCACTAGTTGTTCCCCTAATATGGGTTAATGATATTACCCACTCAGAATTGTCTTCAGCCCAGATCTAAAGGAATCACCCCAATCCATGCAACTATCCCCCTATCTCTTAGGATCCTCTACCACCAACGGCACAGCAACTCTAGGGAATAGATCCACGGTTTTCCCAACTCCCCTGGTGTAGTGGTATCTCCCTCAAACTTTCCACCTCCCACCAGTTCATGGTCTTGCCCTGTCAAACCACCCCCCACCCACACACACACACGACGCAAAAGGCCAGGTGCCTGCTTCCTTTCTCTCCAGACAAAATAATTTCTCCTTCTCAGGCTCTCCATCCTTCAAAGTCAAACATCATCACCAGTTAATGGTATGCCCTACACAAGAGCACAAAGGTCTCGCCCGCACCCCGGACTGAGAAACGTATAAAGAAACATACTTAAATATGTTCTACCAACCCCACAAAGCTAATAAAATCTAACCTTCAGAACCCCCAAAGAAATCTTCGAAGTCAATAGGGTCGCCACTCAAAGCCTCAGCTTCCCTTCTCCAGACCACCCCCTTATACTCAAGGCCCATCCCAACCAAATCCTCAGAGCCTATAGTACGACCTCTTTCTACCCCGCCCCCAGTCTCCTAGCCGGGTGGTCTTTCCCCACGTCGAGCGGCACCTGCATCCGTTGAAACTCCTCTTCAGATAGAGCTTGCGCCATGTTCCTCCCCCCGCCCCCCCGCAAGCGTTATGCGCAAGCGCAGCTAGTGCGGCCTGTCAGGGCTAAGGTCGGAGCGAACCACTGACCAGGAATGGGAGAGGGAACGTAATCAAATGTTCAGCGTTTCAGAGACAGAGAAAAGAAAATGATGCTTAAAGGTCAGGCAAATTTTATTTTGATGTTTCACCAAATTGTCAATTGTCTGTTATGGCTTTTGAGTATTTACAGACTACTCATTGTTATGTGATGTTATGGTATCTCTGTATCATGGGTGGACTTGTCCGTAGGGAAGTAGTCCTCCGACAGAAAAAAAAATCACCCTTCCGCGATGCTCCTTTAAGAAGAAAGTGACTTAATAACCATGGAAATGAAAGCGGAAGCTTCCTGCGGTCTTGTTCCGGCCCTCCTCCGAGTGACCCCAAAGGGGAATCCCGCCTCACGTTAAAGACCTGGACCACTTACCCCTCATTATTTTTTAAAGATCTGACAATGATTTTACTAACACAGCGCTGGATATCATATTAGGGAAAAGATGTAGTCATTGATAAGCTAAAAGTTTGCGAGAAGAAACAACATCAATTAATAAAAAAGACCCAGAAAACTCCATTACAAATAAAAACAAAAACTAGCTCCGTGGACGAGAGTTTGGTAGCATAAACAAGGTTCTGGTTTTGATCCCCAACACAGAAACCAACACAGAAATATGTATTTAAATGTGTCCTAACCCTCTTGGATCTGAAAGAAAAGGTCGCTCAGTGTAGTTGCATTATTTTCTCATAGAAATGAAATTATTTTCCTGCTTCGGGAAATAGTCAAGTAGGGCTTGTGTAATTTGGAGGATTTTATTGATATATGCTGTCTGTCTCTATATAAACTCGGCCGTTTAAAGGATACCATCCTACGACTTTTGAGACACCTATGTCACCACAATATAGGGAGAACACTTCCATCACACCTTAAAGGGACTTTTGTGTCACGGTCCACCCCCC
>LOJH01053266.1:0-12214 GCA_001685095.1 Ellobius talpinus
TTCCTTCCTTCCTTCCTTCCTTCCTTCCTTCCTTTCCTTCTTTTTATTTTTTTTAAGGTAGGGTCTTACTATGTAGTCACGCTGCCCTGGAAGACTCTATGGATCCTAGGTTGGCCTTAAATCCCTCTTTAGCCTCTCGAGTGCTGGGCTCACAGGTGCACACCATCACCTAATGCTTTTAATTAAGCTTTAGACCAAACCCCAGCCTCCACCCGCAGACCAGCTGTCTGAAAGGCTTCTCTTCAGAAGCATCCAAGTGGGTTCGCAGACCCACTCCATGAGCGTTCTTCCTTTACTCCCACAAGAGTCTTTGAGGCCTTCACATCTTTTTAATAGAACTTCATCAACCCCTCAGAGAAGCAGGGGAATAGTAACCAGCTTCATTAGGCCCATTTTAAAGATGGAAGAGATGAGGTGTGGAGAGGAGATGTTCTTTTCATAAAGCAGGGCTCTGGTTCTTGAAAGTCAAGACTATCTTCTTAAGGCCCCCAACACTTTCTCAAGCCCAAGCGATGCAGAAGCAAGCACCGCAGAGAGGAAACAAGAAGTGTGGGGCACAGCATAGCAAGGCTATGACAGTGGGCTGGCAGCATGGAAAAGGATCATCATTCTTGAAGACCAACTCCACTGAAAGTTGTTTTCATCACTGAAATAGAGAGGTAGGATTCCCAGAGCTTGGTTTCTTGTTGAGGGTGGGGTGGGATCAAAATGCCAGCTTCCTGGTAGTATTTTGGTATGGGGACTGACTTTAAGCAATATAGCTTATTAAAAAAAAGACATGACTTCATGGAAAGGAATTTAACAGGAGCCTGGTTTAAATGAGGCACGAAGGAGGCTCTCTTCCTTTCTGAAGGTGCCACATGTGAACAGATTAAAATTCTCTTACTCTGGTAACAGTTAGTAATCTGGAAACTTTTAACAGGCTACAGATTTGAGGTTTGGGTACAATATATTTATATCCTCTAATAACATTTTTAAAAGACAGGATGACTCTAAAGGCGGTTCTTAAACTACTGCAGGTTAGTAAGTATCTTTTAACAAAATGTTACATTAAAAAGAAACTTTTGCTGATAATGAATCATTCTAGAAGCTTTTATTTCTTTCCCAATTCCTGGCTGTTTTACTTTTAATGTCCAAGCTTATTTAATGCACAGTTCAATTCTATCTGAACTTGGAGCCAAGCCTTTCTGTTTAAATCAAGTCACCATTGCCCCTTCCTGTGTGACTAGCATGGGTGTCTGTCATATTGGCCAGCCTGGCAGCCATGAGTCATGGCACCTTCACAGCTTAAGAGCTGTGCTTTCCCCGGATGGTTCTCATGGGAAATGAAACAATAGTCTATCCTTGGGTTTTATAAAATTCATGTAGTATGGTGTTTTGTATCTTTCCCATGAGGTGCAAGGTTTTTATCTTCTTTTGAGAAGATACCGTTAGCATGGTAGAAAACACATTTAAATTTTTTTCTGGTGTGCATTTTTTTGCTGTATACCTGGGAATGACCCTGAACTTCTGATCTTCCTGCCCTTACCTCTCCAGTGCTGGGATCAGAAGGTACACCACCATGCCCAGTTTCCATGATGCTGGGGACCGAACACAGGGATTCTTCTATATGAAGCAAGCACTCTATTATCTGAGCCACTCACTCAGCCTAGAGAACACACATTTTCTTAGATGCTAATCTTACACACAGTTATACAAACTACTTAATATCTTAAATACAACTGCCTTTGAAGTACTGTGGCTACACATATCTGTCTGAGAAATTGTTTTAGAGGAATGGAAGAACAGGGGAAATAAAGTCCATGAAATGATCTATTTCCAAAATAAGATAAAAGATATGCAGATGATTGACATGAACTAACAGCATAGATCTTGGTGGTATGGAATAAATGAAGGGGTTTTCAATGTAGATAACTCTGAAACACCTCAGCTGCAAATACGACATCAATCAATGTCTGTTACTCACGAATTCTGTAAACATCTCATAGCACGGTGGCTCGCAAGGATCTTATTACAGACCTGAGAAAAGTGAGTACATCATACTTTATCATCTTTGATGATTATTTAAAAAAGATAAAAATTTGGGCAAAATGTTTAACAGAGATAACTTGGGCTTTAGTCAAAATAGCTATTCTGATAGAAAGAAAAAACCCTTCTCAAGGGAGTTTCCAAGGAGGGCAATGAAGTTCTGAGGAGCTATCGAGGAATGGGAGCAGTAGTCATGGAAATGTTTCTGCCCGCAGCAGCTTGAGGGTGCTGATGTGAGGATTGGGGGCACACTAGGAGTCTGAGGAAGTTCTGTGGTCCACAGAGGACACAGAGTTAGGGTGTCAGAGCTGGTGTGACTCACAGTGCTCCCTTCCAACCCTCTGACTCAGTCGGACTAGAAAGACAGCCTGGGGGCCCCCGTGCTATGGCAGACATGGAGGACCCTCTCACCACTGTGTTCATCACAGCATCTGTGCACCCCAACTTAGTAGTTGCCAACTTGGTCACAAGCTAATAATCATTAATATTCCTTTACAGCTTAAGAAGCACACTATGACAATAGTCTTCTATCTGTAAAAGGTACCGATTTCTAGCTTTAAGAAATCAATACTTCTTAAACAGTGTCCCTGAAACTGGATATTAATATGGTTTGATGGTAAGTTAAGATTTCCTTCAAGGAGCTAGCCTGATCTTGGGAATAGCAGATAAATGTTTTGTCCAGCACACAGAATATACTGTTGCTTGGCAATAATAATAATAATAATAATAATAATAATAATAATAATAATAATAATGAGGTTTTTTGGAAAATCTGTCTAACTGTGATGGTTCAATAAAAAAATCATTTGCCAATGATTTCAACTCCCTTGACAAACTTCAGCTGTGATGTGATGAGCTATATTAGCCATCAGGTGTGTGAGTGTCTCGTAGTTTTTATAACCGTAGCTAAGTGTGAGCATTTAACTACAATATTATATTTCACCTACCAACAGAACCGGAGCAGAGTCCCCAGCTGACAATCGGGTAGTTTTGTAAGGTGCAACAAAGAAAGAGTTAAAAATAGCTATAAGGACAGCCTAGTCTATTTTTAGGCTGTCATTGTAGACTCAAGCATGGCTCATTTACTCTTTCTCAAAAGAGAAAATAGGTATTAAGCAACTTTAAAGAAAAAGTTGGCTCTGCTCCAAGACAGAAATTCTTAGCCAAATAAATACAGTATGTAAGTGTGCTTTTTTTTTTAAAAATCCAGTTTTTTATATCCAAATATTTATATTTGGATGTTAGGTAATTGAATTTCACACAAGTCTCAAAATGAGCAAAAAGTTTGAAGACAATTTTCAGAAACAGGCAGCAGAACACTCCCTCTTGGGACACAACACTGCTCTATCTCCAGTACAATGTTCTACACAGCTCGCCTTAGGAGATTCATAATAGATTTTCATTTTGGTGCCAAGATCCAGACATGTCTAAAGTAATCTCATTTAAAGATTTTCTGCCGAACTAATAAGAATAGACCCAAAGCAGGCACAGAACAGTTGCCTTTTTGTACACCCTCGGGAATTTACACGAAGCACCAGGAACCTCCTGTAAATACTAGGTAGATATTGGTGTTTTCTATTGTGAGGAGAGAAAATCCTCCTTAATGCCTTCTCCAGAACCAACCTCTGTTCCGTTTTTCAACTTTATGGTTTTCCCATCCTGAACACGGAATCTGCTGCTCAGAGAGCAGCCCAAAGATGGTGTTATATATAAGTCGATGAACTGCTATGCCCAATATACTGCGAAGACAGCCAGACTCAAGCGCGCTGACAACTTCCCAAACACTGCAGCGATATTTTTCTGGTGTAGTTAGATGTATGCTCATCTCAAAGCAAAAATCACTCTTCTNAAAAAAAAAACGAGAATGCCCAAACACTAGCTTTCAGTCCACAATGCAAATATTTCGACTCTGGATTAAAGAACCGCTAGCAATAATTCCAGGAAAAAGAAAGTTTCCACGCCTAAAGTCCATTTTGGAGGCAAGCACGCCAGCCTTCCTGAATGATATTGATACTAAAGTTGGCAGTTTGCCACTGAAAAGTTGCTACTTACTAAATTATATATTATGATTCGTTATGTAACACAGTCCAGTTTTATATGCTTAAAATTATGTCATTCATAATAAAACTAGACACAAGGTTTTTGCTTTCCACACACAAACTGCCACCCACATTTAGACGTACCCACGCGCGCGCACACAAGCACACAAGCGGCTCTGGAATCCCTCGACTTTCTGCTGAGTTTCTGAACCTTGGGCTGGTAAAGGAACCCCTGCAGGCAGAGAGCTTGCGGGCAGAGATTCAGGGAGGGGCTCCCTCTTATGGAAAGATACATCAAGCTGTCTCTTGCCTGTTTAAGTGTCTCACCAGTTCTTCAGATGGCTCTCCTGGGCACAGCCCCTTGGTAGCAGGTACCCGGGGAGTCTAACTCAGGCTGGGAGCATCAGGGATGGCTCCGAGCCCTGGGCATCGGCATGGCTCCAGCCTGGCCACCTCTGGTACTGGCCTTCCCCTACCCTGCGCCCCGGGAAGACTGGGTACTTACAGCCTGCGGCTGAGTCCTTCCACCGAGCGCCCGCAGGAGGGCACGGAGTAGCTGAGCAGGAATACCAGGACGCTCCACTGCTGAACCAGCCTCCGCAGCATCATGCCGCTCCCTGGCTCTGGGACCTGCAAGAGTGGAACCTGAGGGTCAGTCCTGGCTCTCCATCTCTTCCTCTCACTGCCCCGCTCCCTCTTCTGGATGCCCGTGACCTCCCAACAGACACTCCAATGTCGAGAGTATCTCACAAGTTACAAGGAAAAAGAAAACAAGAAAAAGAAAAAGAAAGCAAAAAAAGTTTCTCGTAAGCCCCTGAACACTTACTTCTGTAGGAATCAGCGCCTCCAACTGTGTCTCTCCCAAACCACACAGGCAAAAAAGGGACCCGAGAGGGGAAAAAGCAACCGGAGAGCTTCCTCTGAAAGAAGAGCGAAAACCCGAGCGTTTTACACAGGCGTCGGGGATGCGTGGCGCGTTGCCGTGGCTCCCATAGCAATGCCTAATTAGTCTTGGCGGCAGCAGTCTGGGGTTCCTGGGGCAGGGTAAACCCCTTCCTCAAACGCGAGTGTGCCGCGGGAGTCAACTGCCTTGCGACCCGGGCCTCTGGGTGCACAGCCACTTGCGGGAGAGCGCGTATATATACATAGCTGTCGGTCTACCTCCTCCGGTGGGCTGGTTGCTTCCGGAAAGTTGATTCCACAACGCCCTTGAACAAGTTGCAGGCGCGCGTGTCGTGGATGCGAGGGCCAGGTGGCCGTGAGGGCGGGTTCCGGCGGCGGGGCGGAGCGGCCTAGCTGGGGCGGTGCAGGTTGGAGAGGAGCTGCGAGCCCAGCCCGAAAAGGTTCACACGCTCTGGGGCCAACCTGCTGAGAAACGAGCTAGTCGCAAAGAGGTGGCGCCCGAGGAACGCGCGCCGGCGGAGCAAGGGCGAGCTGGCCGGCGGGGGCGGGGAACACAGGGGAGCCCGAGCCACCGAGCCCCACCCCAGCCCCAGCCCCGCGTGGGCCGATCTGAAGCTTTCCTCCTCGTGACCCGGCCTGCTGCCGCCTGAGTTGTAGGTCCAGGAGCCCATGTCGCCAAGAGCGGGCAAAGAGGGAGAACCGGTGGCCTGAGAATCCCAGGAGTACCAAGCTCGCCTGCAAGCTCGCACTCTTGCAAGCCAGCATTCCTGCCTGGCCTGGCCTCTCCTGGGGAGGGGACCATCTGTTAGCATCCAGGGGAGCAAAAGCGATTTCTGGCCTCGCTGTTTGGGAAGGGTTGGGGACATCACATCTGGAGCGGGTTCAAGAAAGAGTGTATGGGCAAGGATGAAGACCCCCTTTGGGATTTTAGAGGACTGGGACTCTGCACTGAGTCCTTACCCACCCTTCCTCTGGTAACCTACTGTATGCCCAGCTATAGATTCACCCTCTCCCAGCTGCTTCAGCTCCTCAATTCTGCTGGACTTGGGAGAAAGCTGTGAGTTCCTGGGTCTTATCACATAGGAAAGTGTCCAGCGATGCGGGTGTGGATACCGGTTCCCCCAGGTCCTAGATCCTGCAAAATAAATGCGGGAGCCATTCAAAAGAAGTTTGCCTTCTAGACAGACCTGCTGGTAGGTTTCATCTGTGCCTCTTGGAGGCTCCTGTGATTCAGACATTTAAGATGATTAGGAGCCTGACCATTGTCGGGCCTGAGCTGTCCGTCCCCCGCACCCCTGATGCTCTACAGACTTCTAGGAGGGGCGAGGCATGAACTCCTCACCCATCCCCTCCCCTGCGGCACTGCTGCAGGCCAGCAGTTAAGACTTTCAGCTGTCTTGGGTGGGGTCCCCTCTCATCAGAAGCCCTTGTCTCCCTCCCTTGGTTCCTTTAAACTTCATACTTGTTAAAAAAAAGTTGGCTTCCTCCCACCTTAAAAAGAAAACCGGGAATTTCCAGAACTTCCTTTAAGTGGTTAAGAATTTGTAACTGTTAGACCTGTTTGAATGGCATGAACAGACAACCTTTGAACCTGGAGCACTTTGTGGTAGCCCCCCTCCCCCAAAGATGTCGGAGCCCTAGTTGTGAGAGTTGAAGTGGGAGAGACCCGTGAGAGGAAAGGAAGGGGCTCACAAATGAGGTTCTTGAGACTTTTTAACATTAAAATGATAGTATTTGCTTCCACACCAAGAAAAAAAAGATCCAAAGGTACTTTGCCAAGTCTCAAATTACTCTGACTTAAAAAAAAACAAAACTATCCTCCCTCAATAAAAGGTTGAAACCAAATCTAGATTCAAAATACTAAGTGGCTTATGTTGTACACACATCCTGCATGCTGGCACACACTGTGAGCTAGCGGCTGAGATCTGTATACTGCTTTGCTTGATGGTGCTTTTTTTTCTGACTAGAGAAAATTGACCCTCTTCTCCCTCCCTCCTTCCTCTACTCTGTCACCCACTCATTTTTGTGATGCTCATGGAAAAACACCATCCATTTTGAAAGAGTTTCCTCTACTCCACACGAAGAAAGAAGCTATAGAGAAAATATAGACAAAGGACAAATAAGTAACCTTACCTCCTCCTAACCCTAGCCTTTTCCTTGAGTTTCAACCTCCTCTCAGTTCTGGCGGAAGAAGGGAGAGCCTGTTGGTCTCTCAGAAATATTTGTTCTGTAAAATCAGGTCTTTAATGAATTAAAAGCCTCCTCTGAGCAGTCTTTTCAGTTAGTAGAAAGCAGGCTGTCCCTCTGGGTGGCCCTTGTTCATTTCTTGAAGTTTTTGAGCTGAATTTGAATTTCGTGAGTAAACTTCCCTCAGCATCTACCTGACACCGTGAAGGGTCTTTTCTGATAGTATAGTCTAACTCCCAATCCTGCTGAGGACAGGGACAGTAAGGAAGCATGGTGGGAACCCGGCCTGCAGGCTCATGAACAGGTCATGTGTCTGACCAGGTGAGAACGTCACTTCCTGTCACACAAATGCAGTGTGGCAAACAGGAGGACCAGAAGGTCTGTCTCTGCTGGTCCACACGTATGGGAACCCTCAGCTCAAGAGCAGTCTTTATGCTCCCTTTTCCACTCCTAGCGTCAGTGGGGGTCCCACACCCCTTAACTTCATGCTACCACTGGTTTACAGGTGTTACCTGCATGTTTCTTCTTCGGAAAGAAACAGAAAATTCAAAGTTGCCTTTGTACTCTGTCTTCCTCTGTCCTCCTTTTTGGGTTAAATAACAAGCAAAGAAATAAACATTAAATTTACCTGTTTGAGTCATGCACTTGGATTTAGGATTAGCAACAAGATTTCACATCTGTTTGCCAGCAGCTCCAAGGAGGGTCTTCTAAAACCCATAAAACCAAACAAATACACACATCCTTTCTTTCCTCTGGCCACTTTGCTAATGATAAAGAAAAGTTATCACTTCAGTGGGGTCCTCATTTGTTTCCATGGGATCTCAGCTCTGATGACAGGAGGAGGTAGGGTCAGCTGACCTCAAGGTGGCCAAAAGGATAAGGAATGTGAGGTCTGTGCATCCATAGAGGAGAAAGGCACTTGCCCATGATCAGTTTGTAGTGGGTGGGGCTCCTTAATACCTGGAAGGCTGCTCCTGGGAGGGGTTGAGCAGTTTTCCAGGTTGCTGCAATCCTCCTGTTATTAGGAAAGTGGATCCCACCTGGACAAGGAGACACTGACCCATCCAGACACACTCCTAGGTAGGGCCCAAGAAGATGCGAGACGGAAAGGTGTTTGGAAAATGGATTCCTGAGGTCCCACACTTGTGTAGAAGAAGGAGAGGGGAGGAGAGAACAGAGGAGGGATGGAGAGAGAGAGAGAGGGAGAGAGAGAGAGATCATTTGTGCTGTAGTCACTGGAAGCTCTTTGCTGAGTCAACTCCTTGGTTCCCCTGAGCAGACAGCTCTGGACTTGCCTGTGACCACAAAGAGGCTTCGAAGACACCCCTTTTCAAAGGACAACCCACAATCAGTATGTTTCTTGCCATCCTGTAGAAACTTCTAGTCGTGGCCCGCTTCCATGTGAACCCAGTGGCCCCACTGGGTTGCCTAGAAGGCCTCACTTCACCTAGTATAACCAGTCAACTTGCAGTCCGTCCTTGGGGTGGCCCCTGCATCAGGCGCCTACCATCTCAGGCAGGAGCCCTTCCAGATATAGGCATGTAGGTGAGGCTTTGCGTCTGTTTTGCTTCTAGCTGCTGGGTGTTTGGCTCTGGGGCCTGTCTGCTTTTCCTGGATTGTTTGTCAGAACTAAGGCCATGACAGAGCATGACCTCCTCCCTGGCTTCCTCTGACTTTGTGGAGCAGATACAGCAGGAAGAGGCCAAGTGCCCTAGGGAACTCATCTTATGTGTGTGGGGAAGGGGCGGGGGTGTTGTTACAGCAACAGAATGCAACATGGTCACACCCTCATTTCCAGGGAGGAGGCAAGCTGGGCTTTCAGGACTAGACAGAAGACTACGTGGAAGCTGCAGGACTGGGTTCCCTTGCCTTCATTTTCCCAAGGTTCCTGGGCTTCCTTGGTCATCCCTCCTACGCTTCTAGGTTCCTCATGACCAAAGTTTTGTGCAGAGCAGAATAACTGAGGCATTCTCTCTCCACTCCATCTTGCATGGGGGCTGGGGATGCTGGGTGCCTGGTGATGTCACATCCCCTCCAGAGTCCCTAGCCTAATGCACGATGGCCCTCTGTTCTTGCCAAAGAAGACTTGGGGGGACAGTGTGATAAACCCCAGGGAGATGGTGAGGATAAATTCCTGGTTAGCTGGGGCTGAGAAAAGGCTGGGTGGGGTGCTTGCCTTCTCCCAGCCCAGGGGCTCCTTCCCACTACCCTCCCGAGTTCCTTAAAGCTCAGTATTGCCAGAGGTCTAGGGCTGCCTGCTTTATGTCATTTAACACACACTGCACAGCCAAGGCGGGGTGAGGGGCTGCCAGGGAGAGTAGAGGAAATGAAGGAGCGCTTGGAGGCTCTCTGTGCCAGAGGTCTCCGTCTGATGCTTGAAACCCAGTAGCTCCTGCAAAGATCACATCGCAGGCTAGGAGAGGGTGATTCAGTCCCGTGCCCATGCTCCGCCTGCATGCCACTTGTCTGGCGGTGATTGCAGGGGACTGCAGAGCGTGTAACACTCTTTTCGGTGGGGCGTGGAATCTACCCTGCGGGTGGATCCCTCGGAGTTAGTGAGCTGCGCAAAACTGGCTGGGGCAGCAGTGAGCTGTCCATGGTGGTTAGGACGCCTTGACGTGCACGTGGGTGATCCCAGCCAGCCCCGAGCCCTGGAGCATAGCTTGGGACAATGCCAGCACCTGTTTTGGCTGCATGTGTTGTGCATATGCCCAACTTCTGCGCGATTGCTCCATCAGACACCATTCCTAGGACACACAGTCAGACTTCTCCAGCCCAAATTGTGGAGTATCTGTCCCTCTCCTTTCCTTCCGGAAGTTGACTGCTCCCTGCTTCCCAGGCAGCACCTCACAATCTCTAGGCATCCTTGGTTACCTTAGCACCCTTTCTTTCTTTGTTTCTTCTTTAATCCACCCTTAGATGGGAAATGAGACCTCTGCAATGATCTTGCCCTATGTGGGAAGCATCCACCACCCGATCACTGCATTTGTGTGGTTAGATTTGTCCAAAATGCTCACTTTTAGCGGCATGGAAACTGGGTCCCAGCATTGGTCAAGTAGCCCTGCGATTTCAGTCCAGTCATTTCCTGGAGATGATGGATGATGTAGGCATTGCTGACCAGAGGGTCATTTTCCTCAATCACCAGAGTCCCCAAGGCTCTGGTTCCCTCTCTTTGCAGGAGAGGGACCACGTTTACCACGGGAGAATGCTTGTAGGGCCATCTGTACCATGTGCCAAGAGACTCTTAAGTCAAACCTGAATTCAGTTCTTACATACAATAAGGCAAAGACTATTTTGACTTTTAAATTATCTTCACATCTCACTCTTTGTCTTCTTTTTCCTTGCTATTAAGATTTGTTTCAATTTGAATAATAAGTTATATATTACAAAAAACCTACTGTAGACACTGGTGACTTATATTTGTATCCTGTACTTTTATCTATGGGCTGTAGATATGAGAATTTAGTCCATCAGAGACCTTCCACACAAGACATGAGCTCAGAGCACAAATTTTAATACTTTTATCCCCTTCCTAGTCAGGATCTCAGGGCCAGAGAGATGGCTCGGTGGCTAAGAGCACCTGCTGCCAACCCAAGGACTTGCATTCCATCTCCTAGACCTACTACTAAGTGCAAAGGGAAAGCAGCATGGTATTTTATTATGTATTATTTTGCAATTTAGAAGGTTAATTTCACTCTAGGAATTTTAATTTTAAAGTCTCTGTGAGCATTTGTATAACTGTGTAAATACACGTTTGTCTATGTGAGTGTGGGAATGTGTATGGTCAGAGAACGGTCTCAATGCTGGTCTCTACCTTCTACCTTGCTCGACACAGGGCCTGGTTGGTTGCTGTTGTGCTGCGCACACTGCGCTACCTGGCCTATGTATGACCTTCTAGGGACTCTCCTGTCTGCAGCCTAATCCTGTTGCAGAGCCCTGGGATTGCAGAATGGTGCTGGCTGGTCCAGATGTCCATTGGTTCTGAGATTCAGACTTGGGTTCTCATTTTTACACAACAAGTAATTTACTTACTGAGCCATCTCTCCAGTTTGAATTCTATTTTCTGTGTAGATGTGTGCACAGGAATATCACACAGAGGCAAGATCAGTGGGACGATCAAACATACCCACCATGCTTGGATTTTCATGTGTGTGTGTGTTGGGGGATTGAACCCAAACCTCTAGGCTTACAAGGCTCACACTTTACAGACTGAGTCAAGACTCCAGCACCTGCTGCTCTGTGGATTCTTTGGCACTTTCCCCCATAAGAATCTCCACCTTTCTTTCTGTGAATGAAGACTGGGTGATATAAATGGCTTTTATTTTCTTTATTGTTCATATAATTTAGGGCATTCCTTCTTTTTAATGTGTGTGCATGCACCTGTGTGTGTGTACATGTGTGGGCACATGCATGTAGAGGCCAATGGTAACCTTTAGGTGTAGCTGGAGACTATTTGTATTAGCTTAATAAAATGCTGATTGGCCAGTAGCCAGGCAGGAAGTATAGACAGGATGACCAGACTAAGAGAATTCTGGGAAGAGGAAAGGCAGAAATGCAGTCACCAGCAAGGCACAGGAAGAAAGATGAAAATGCCTCACCGAGAAAGGTACCAGGACACATGGCTAAACATAGACAAGAATTTTGGATTAATTTAAGTTGTAAGAGCTAGTTAACAATAAGCCTGAGCTAATAGGCCAAACAGTTTATAATTAATATAAGCCTCTGTGTTTCTTTGTGACTGAACAGCTGTGGGACTGGGTGGGACAGAAACTTCTGTCTACATTTA
Organism: Ellobius talpinus; assembly: GCA_001685095.1. Classification (NCBI taxonomy): domain Eukaryota; kingdom Metazoa; phylum Chordata; class Mammalia; order Rodentia; family Cricetidae; genus Ellobius; species Ellobius talpinus. The sequence continues at coordinate 11,944 of LOJH01053266.1, forward strand.
GGTGCCCTTCCTCAGGTGCCATCCATCCTGATTTTGGAGATGGGATCCCTCACAGAGGCTTGCGACTTACAGATCAGGCAGGCTGGCTGTCAGGGAGTCCTAGCAGTCTGTCTGTTCCCCTGGGCTTTATAGGAGGTCTGCATGGCTGGCTTTTTGTGTAGGTGCTGTGCTGGGGACCTGAACTCATCGTCATGGACTCTATTGACTGTGCCACCTTCTCAGCTTCTTCTTTCTTTCTTTCTTTCTTTCTTTCTTTCTTTCTTTCTTTCTT